>JARHVA010004043.1:1197500-1365000 GCA_037957365.1 Torreya grandis
ATGGATATCCTAATTAAATTTGAAGTAATCTCATAGTTTTCCAAACAAATGTACACAAGGTGAAAATGTATTACATCAAAAATTAAATGTCAATGAAAAGGTGATACTTAAATACTAGATAAATTCACAATAAAAAATTATAACACCAAAGGAAAATAAAAAATTCAATAATATCTCACTAAAAACTGGGAGATATTTTATACTTGGATTAGACTATCAAAATGAAAAGACAAAACCCTAGATGAAGATGAACATGGATAACTTCCTACAAGGTACTCCATTATTCATACAATATTATCTTATATGATGGGTTAGTTAATTAAGATGACATCCAAAAATGGAACCTTTAATGATGTTAATATATACATCCTTTATCAAAAATTTTACCACAAACCCAACTCATTAAAAAATACAATCTTAAATTCAAAATTCTACCCACTATGCCTCAAAGGATCTCCATGTTATTTTTTTATAACAAAGGTTATTTAAATTAATTTCTCAAAAATAAAAATAATTCATGATTTCAAGGTATTAAAATAACATCTTATTTTAACTTCTATATACTATAATTTTAACCCTAGTAAGCATAATATAACTTTATCCTCTACAAGTCTTATTGTGCCTTGTTGAAGACCTACTTGTATGTAGTTTATTTTATGATTTATCACTATGAGATAGGTAGAGCCAAAGAAAAATAAAGTGTCTCTTACCACCAAATAAAAACATCATCCAAATTAAATATTGTCTTTAAGAATGAAAATATATAGCCAAGTTAAATTGGAAAAATAAACTAAGCAATCATAGAGATAGGCCCCATCAAAGGAAAAAAAATATGGTAACAACTTATATGTTGAAGTATAAGTAATTTTAATTTTTAAATTTTTAAAATAAGGGTTGGTATTAAATTGGGAAATAACACTAGAAACCTTGCATGCATTAATCACAAGTAAAACATGGTTTTGATAATACTATTACATAAACACTTAAGATTATATTGGGTTCATTTGTTTCTTAAGTTTTTGAGAATGAACCCCTTTCAAAACTTTTTTAATTTAAGGATGTTTTTTTTGGCTAACATGTCAAGGAAGGAAATAATGAGAACCTTAGGAAACATGTCTTACAAATTCATGATCAAAAGAATTAATAAATAAGGTATAAAAGTCTTTTTTTTAGATTAACAATGTTATTTTTATTATCCTTGATTTTAGTAAATAAACCATTCATATATGTTAATATTGATAATGAAAAATAATAATATTAAAGGATATATAAAATGTGGACTAGAAAAAAAAAAGTAAAATAAAACATGTTAGTAAAGAAAAATAGAAAAGACACAAAACCAAAATTTATGTACATGCTAAAAAAATTTGGTTACAATTCTATACTTTCTTGAAGGTTTTCCAATGTGGTACAAAATTAATTATACCAAACTATTGGTAAGTTATACATGTAAGGAAAAAAATCAAGGTATATTATAAGTATATATATGTAATACACTTCGTAACCTTTTGTATGATTGTTTTTAGTGCATATTGATACCTTTTTTTGAAACAATGATACAACTTGATAAGCACATGATATAACTATAGAATGATTAATTAAGCTTATATGGAATGCTTTCAACAATAATTTTAATGTTATGTGTATTTTAATCAAATAAAACAAATTTATCCTTATTGAGGAAAAAATGATACCTCATTTTTATGTTTTGCAAAAAGAAAAAGAAAAAAAAAAAAACACACCATATGTAAGGTTCTGAAAAAATGATTAACTTATATGATTTAGACAATCAAAATATGTTTCAGGATGAATATTTTCATAAGTTAATAATAAAATGGTAGGTTTTCAAGTTCAACATGTTTACATGGAAACTTTTGTTGTGTTTTGGAATTTCACATAAATAAAATTTCTCATACTTATTTTTCACCATTGCATTTCACATTCCAACATCATATAAATTAAATTATTTGTTTTTAGAATAAACATTAACATAAAATACTGTAATATGGTCTTTATATTTCTAATTTTGTCTCAATAAAATTATATAAAATATATATATATATATATATATATATATATATATATATATATATAATCATTGAAATAGAAATAAATATTTGGCCTTGGGTCACAAAAGAGCTTTATAATAATTAAATAAGAATCATCGATATCATGTTATTTTATAAATTTATTAGTTTATATTTATTACACATTGAAAATACAAATAATAATAGTTTGTGTATATGATAATTCTAGATTTTATATGATAAACTAGTCCTTTATACTTATCAAATATCACTAATAGCTCAACCCTTCAATTCAAAATGTTCTCATTGTCTAAATGCTCATATTTTCCATCTCACTATGCCTAAATGCTTATCTTATAGCCAAACCTTGATATTTTGATTATCCAGATCACCTATAGTCCATAATATAATTAAAACATGATATTTATCCTTCAATTTTAGTTACATATCTTCAATATTTCCTATTCTCTTAGACACTACCATCCATATTAGGAAATTAGAATCAACACTAGTGTCCAAGTTCTAATTGTAGTGTTTGTACTGTAGAAACACTCAAATTTGAAAATATTTCAACATGTATGGGTTGCCCATAGTTTCATTTTAACCCTTCCATGATATAATTTAAAAATGTGTTATATAACTACAAGCCAAATACCATTTATTAAAAGAAAGGAATATCAAGTACTTTTCAAGCACAAATATATTTAAAAGCACATTTCAACCTTGAGAAATTTAAATATGCTTCCCTATTTCTATATCAGTCATATTAGTAGTATTATTATAGGTCTGAAGTATCTAAAGAGTATTATAAGTGTAGGTGGAATTTATAGAAAAGTACATGTTCTTCACTATAGATAAAAGTATTGGTTCTAGGACATAATAATCAATGCTAGTGTCCTTATTTCGATGATAATGTCAAATATGGCATAGATATAATTTATATAATATGATGAACCAAAACCAAGCATTATCTTGACTATTTATACAATTTAACTTCTTAGATCTAATTTTTCATCATTTAATAATTTAATTTCTATTCCTTATTTATGACTAGGTAATAAAATTTATATTTCACATTGTACATTATATATTAAACATATATCTATAATTTAGCATTATATTAGAATATATTGTGAATCTAAATCATTTAATTAGCCTAATTTTATATTAGCTTAATTATTAATTGATTATGATACTCTACCAACCTTTATTTTTGAAAAATGTTAAACCTTTGGTGAACCTAACCTATGAGTCTTCATATGCAAACTCTAGCTTTCCTTAGGGTTTTCATCCTTTTTGAGTTTGAGATTACAGTACTTATTCATATTCATATTTTATTAATTTGTATGAAACTTAAGAAGAGTGGTAGAATAGGTGGTTTACCTATTGATAATCTTGAGCTTCCTCTTCTACCACCTAAAATGTCTCAAAGTACCCTATCAAAATTTTCCAATAATGAGAGTGCCAATAATGACAATGATCAAAATATTGAACAACATTATCATAGAGGATGAATATGATCATGAGTATAAAGAAACACATGAGAAGAATGTACATGAACAAGTAGATAATGATAAAGTTAATTCTATTCCATTTTTTCAAGAAAACATTACTACAAATCCTGAAGATTTCCACAATCTCCTTAATACAAATACTATCCATTACTATCCATTGATACAAATATTTGGGCTAATAGATATGCATTAAACACATAACTCTAAATATCTCTTCCCTCAATTACACCATATATTTCTACATATATTGGGGGCATGATATATGTTTTCATGCCATTGTTCCCTAAATATCAAATAGATATTTTTACATCATACATGATAATAATCAATAGTTCAACTCAATTAATGGTTTCAATGCCTACATCAACACAACTAGTGTTTTCATCCCATTTGGTGCCTTCCCAAATATCAAATCTTAATCTCAATGGGTCTATTGTGCAAACCCTTCTCCAAGTTATTCAATATTTGAAAGCTAAGATTATAAATATGAATCAAAATGAGTCAAAATATACTCATGATTCACAATATATATTTCATAATGCTTTTGCATTTGATATATATTTTCACCCTTTGTTAACTATTTTTGTAACACCCAAGTTTGCACTTAATGATGAAAAGGGTGATCTTAAATAACATATCTAATATTTCTATGTAATATGTCTTTATTATGTTTCAAATGATAAAATAATGAACAAATTATTCCCAATAAGTATAAATGACTAAGATTTAATATGGTTTTATGATTTACTAATATAATCAGTAACTTCATTCAAACCTATAGAGGATCAATTTATATCACTTTTTCTATCAATATTACCAAAAATATGGAATATACACAAATTAAAAATATCAATTAAGGAATTGATGAGATTATCAATGAATATGTTTTGAGGAACAATACAATATTGGACAAAATGAAAAATCCAATGGAAGATAAAGAGCTTCAAGATATCTTCAAACAACCTTTTCTTGCCCCATTACATGAGACTATTATCTTCAATAAGTTCAAATATTTTGATGGATTATGCCATATTGTTTTAGATAAATAAATGAAATTCATTTCATTAAAAAAGCTTAAGTATGTAACTAACACACAAAGTATATCCAATATCAATTTTCATATCAAACCAAGATATAAGGTAAAATCTACAAAAGTTGAGAAGGAAGAAACAATCATGGTTAATATGGTGTAACATTAACTTATTTGAATCAGATAATCAAATGCACATAAGATATAATTTAAACAATTGGATAATTTTGTGTCTTCACTCATTAATAAAATAGTAGAGTGTCATCTCATATATATCCCTCATCTTTGAGGTTGATATGAGTCAACCTCTACCAAAAGGTTATGATGAAAACACTTAGTATAATTAGTACTAATGTGATGGGCATTCCATGATCAAATGTTTCAAATTAAAACACAAGACATAAGATCTCATTGATATAAAATAACATACATTTGATGATTATTCAAAATATTTACGTTCACAACCTAGTAATAATCCAAACCAAAATAAATTTAACAATTAATTATAGGATCATTGTAAGGAATCACTAGAAGTGAAAATGGCATTAATGATCATACTCCTCCACCAAATTATGGGCACTCATCATATGGTATTATTGGAAAATTTACATGTGAAATACATCATATGGTTTAGAGGCCTTATATTAAATTTGATCATAATGAAATAATGGGTGATGACTCAGATCTTCATTCCTTTCATATTAAAGCATATATTGATCATCATCCTATAGAAAGTGTTATGGTTGATAATTGTTTGAGTGATAAGGTATGTACCATTAATTTAATCACAAATTTTGTATATACACTTGATGAGTTATATCCTTCAACCAGTACGATCAAAGCATTCAATGGGAAACCATAAGATGTTTTTTATGAGATTGATTTACCTTTACAAGTTTGTCTAGCATATGTGACAACAACATTTTTAGTTATATCACATGTGTGAGTCTTTAATATTTTATTGGTATGACATAGGATTCATAATCTCTACATAGTATCTTACATAATGAATAGATGTATCAAGTATATTCATGAAAATATGCTAATCATAGTTTCATTGATTCAATACTAGCATCCATTACAACAAGAGACATATATTCCAAGATAGTTAATCATACAACCTATTAAGGATAATCATGAGTTAAAGGGTAAGAAAAAGGAAATATCCTTTACTACATGAATAATACTTGAGAGGTCATTGCATCTGAGATATAAGGTGGACTTCATGAAGTCCCCATCAACACCCACACAATGCATCCAATTATTGAGAGAGGATCAACATGTTTAGTAGTGGATACAAAGACTAAAAATTTAACCAGAAAAGTCACAGAGCACTAAAAAATGGGTTCTAGAAAACACTTAAGATTATAATGCAACTTCATTATGGCATATTCCTATGAGGCATACATAAAGTATCATAGATTCTACAACTCCAAATTTGGCACATATATATGATCCTTGATAACATGATGAGTTTATTGTACCATATTCTCAGTCTATATCACCTTATGAACATCCATTATATGGGATAATTAGGTAGACCTTTATTTACTTAAAAAATAAAATCATAAAAAGATTAAAAAATCAAGAAAATAAAAAAACATTCAAATTAATAAAGAATATAAAAATATTGGGCATTAATATCTTTACTAGATTTTGTATATATTGTTTAATTTATGTCATTATATAGCATATAATTTTATTTATATGCACACATGTTTCATAAGTATTTTAGTGTGATATAGGAATACATTATATCCATGATACATTCATGTACATATGTTGGACCTTTCCTCTACCCACGTGACACATTATGTTGGGGGCATCTACTTCGATTGATCATGATTGATACTAGATATATTATTTTATGATCACTTTAAAGTATCATGTTAAGCTTATATACTAATGTTGAAAGATGACTACAATCATGCTTACATATTATATATTGTATTTGATATATCATTCTACCATACATTTTTCTAACGCATGTATATAGGGATTAGTATGTTATGGTTATTATAGTTTCATATATACTTCACTTATTCATGTTATCACTTGGATTAATTAAGTGTACTTATTGTTTACTTACTTGTCTTGGTTTTATAATATTTGAACATGTTTTTTTTACATAAGTGTTTATTATTTATTTTGTGAGTGGAAATTTTAACATATCCTCCATTTTAAGTGTGCAACATTTGAACATGAACCTTGTTTATGGTATCCTTAGACCCATTTTATGTGACATTGAGTGTTATTATGTGTTTTATTGATTATTTTTTGAGATTGTGCCTATTACTTATAGGAATTTCCATGATTCTTATCATACATATTAGGGCTTTTTATGTTTGGATACTATGAGATTAATTGATATGCATACTTAGACATGATACCACTATATGCTTCTTTATTAAATAATTGATACAAATATATCATGCTTATATTATCCTTTTGAGATAAGATGATTGTCACATTTCCTTTCCTTCACCTCAAGTGGGGGCCATATCAGTCTGGGAATGTCATAGAGATATGATTATACATACATATAGTTGGTAAATAGGTAGAATTTGATACAATTTACATGATATATGTATATATGTGTATATATATATATGTGTGTGTGTGTGTGTGTGTATATATATATATGTATATATATATGTGTGTATGTATATATATATATGTATGTATATATATATATATATATGTATATATATATGTATATATATATACATATGTATATATATATATATACATATATATACATATATATATATATATATATACATATATATATGTATATATACATATATATAGATATATATATATGTATATATATATATATGTATATATATATGTATATATATATATGTATATATATATATATCTATGTATATATATATATATATGCATATATATATATATGTATATATGTGTGTGTGTGTGTGTGTGTGTGTGTGTGTGTGTGTGTGGATTATATTTATACAACACATTTTGAAATGATCTCAATGGAGGGTTAAAAAGCACTATAAGCTACACTCCCAAACCTTATTTAAAAAAATGGTTAAATCATTTCATCTACTAGAGATATAAAGAGTACATAAATAGATGAAATAGATCAAGGGGAAATATATTCACTAGATAAGTATTTGGATGAATCAAAGGTAATCTATGTATTGATATGAAAAATAATATATAAATTGATATAATTATTAATGTTAGGTGATTAATGAATAAAAATAAAACAAATTAATGATTTATTCATAAGAGAGATTTTATACGTAAGAAATGCATTTCTTTATTTTCCATATACTCAATAAATATACTATATGTATGCATGTGAATAAACCTAAATTTGGTCTTAAACAATTTTTAAAAATCATATTTTACATACTTTGACATATTTGAGCAATCCAGATACACTTGAATCTTGATTACAATTTCCCTCTATATGCATGCCCATATATTGGCTTGGCCAACTCTATTTAATTGATACACCTATTTAGGATCAACTTAGTGTATACACACAATGTTTTTAGATTTTATCAATTAATGATGATTTATTTCTCGCAAGAACCCATCGAGTCTCAATCTCTCTAATTTCATGCCTTAAAGAGTGCACTAAGAAAGGGGTGGATAGACCATTGGTGCTTTGTAGGATTGTTTTCCATTTACTACCCCTTGTTACCTACACAACCATTTCCTAAAAACATTCCCCTAAGCTTTGACTCCTCTAGTAAATTTACACCTTCATTATCCCTTTCCTATCCTAAACTCCTTTTTCATGATTTATTATACAATCTCAGCCCCATCGACCATGTACTCTAATTGATAAAACTCATTTGGGGTCTAGGTCGGCCCTTTACCGACCTAGAACAAGATGCAATTTATTTATTTAATAACAATACATAGTCAATTGGGCTGTCCTTGTTGGATAAAATTTCAAAAAGGATTAGGATTAGATTCAACTATATATACACACTCATTTTAAAATTTATTAGAGAAAGTAGAAGAAGAAAACGATATTATATTGTGCATCTGCTTATCCACCATTCTACTTGAGGAGCATATCTTAGGGTTTTCATACTTTCTTTAGAGATATAAATATTCTCTTGGGGGAAAGTATTTTGGATGCATAGATAGGTTGTGTATCCTAGAGCTGACATATCCTTGTTATCCTTATATACCATAAAAACATCTTAAAAAATAGCTAGGCCAAGGGAGATATTGAGTCTTGGTGGGTTCATCTTTAAAGGTAAGTATTCCTAACTTTGTTCCTCCTTTGTTAGAGTAGATAGATATGAATTCTACTTCTCTCTCATGCATTAGGATTCTATATACATTGATGTGAGTATATATCTTCTATGAATGTTTAATTTTTATGTTTATTTCCCCCATTTTGTGCGACAAGATTTTAGTAAGCAATATATTATACTTTTAATTTATTTTTATCATTTATACATTATGAACATGAAAACATAGGACCTAGTTAGGGTTATCACATAGTTTTAATTGACTAGAGGACTTGAAATCCTCCCTAGAGATATTATTGTGGTAAGAGATTCCTTGGTCAGGTTTAGTAAATCTTAGTCATGACCATGAATATATAATATATCAACAATTAGAAGTGTAGTTAGGATTTATATTCTCTAAGCTATGATTGATGTATAGATTATTTATACTTCTATTTACATACATTTTAGAGATCTCAATGTGAATCTAACCCTTACAGGTCTTCTTTCATGCCATCATTTTCATTTTCAAATTTATATTTTTCCATATTTAGAAGACATAAGATCTCATTGATATAAAAGAACATACATTTGATGATTATTCAAAATAATTAGGTTCACAACTTGGTAATAATCCAAACCAAAATAAATTTAACAATTAATTATAGGATCATTGTAAGGAAGCACTAGAAGTGAAAATGGCATTAATGAACATACTCCACCAAATTATAGGCACTCATCATATGGTATTATTTGAAAATTTACATGTGAAATAAATTATATGGTTTAGAGGCCTTCTATTACATTTGATGACAATGAAATAATGGGTGATGACTTAGATCTTCATTCCTTTCATATTAAAGCATATATTGATCATCATCCTATAGAAAGTGTTATGGTTGAGAATTATTTGAGTGATAAGGTATGTACCATTAATTTAATCACACATTTTGTATATGCGCATGATGATTTATATCCTTCAACTAGTACGATCAAAGCATTCAATGGGAAAACATAAGATGTTTTTTATGAGATTGATTTACCTTTGCAAGTTGGTCTAGCACATGTGACCACAACATTTTAGTTATATCACATGTGTGAGTCTTTAATATTTTATTGGTATGACATATGATTCATAATCTCTACATATTCTCTTACATAATGAATATATTTATCAAGTATATTAATGACAATATGCTAATCATAGTTTAATGGATTGAATACTAGCATCCATTACAACAAGAGACATTTATTCCAAGATAGTTAATCATACAACCTATTAAGGAGAATCATGAGTTAAAGGATAAACAAAGGAAATATCCTTTCCTACGTGAATAATACTTTAGAGATCATTGCATTAGAGATATAAGTTGGACTTCATGAAGTCCCTACCAACACCCACACAACCCATCGAATTATTGAGAGAGGATCAACCTGTTTCATAGCAGATACAAAGATTGAAAATTTCACCAAAGAAGTCACATAGCACTAAAAAATTGGTTCTAGAAAAAACTTAAGATTATAATAAAAATTTATTATGGCATATTCCAATGAGGCATATATAAAGTATCATAGATTCTATAACTCCAAATTTGGCACATATATATGATCCTTGATAACATGATGAGTTGGTTGTACCATATTCTCAGTCTATATCACCTTATGAACATCCATTATATGGGATAATTAGGTAGACATTTATTTCCTTAAAAAATAAAATCATAAAATGATAAAAAAATTCAAGAAAATACAAAAACATTCAAATTAATAAAGAAAATAAAAATATTGAGCATTAACATGTTTACTAGATTTTGCATATATTGTTTAATTTATGTCATTATATAGCATATCATTTTAGTTATATACACACATGTTTCATAAGTATTTTAGTGTGATATAGGGATACATTATATCCATGATACATTCATGTACACATGTTGGACCTTTCCTCTACCCATGTGACACATTATGTTGGGGGCATCTACTTTGATTGATCATGATTGATACTAGATATATTATTTTATGATCACTTTAAAGTATCATATTAAGCTTATATACTAATGTTGAAACATGACTATAATCATGCTTACATATTATATATTGTATTTGATATATTATTCTACCATACATTTTTCTAACACATGTATATAAGGATTAGTATGTTATGTTTATTCTAGTTTCATATATACTTCACTTAGTCATCTTATTACTTGGATTACATAAGTTTACTTATTCTTTGATTACTTGTCTTGGTTTTAGAATATTTTAACATGGTTTTTTTCCATAGTTCCATAAGTGTTTGTTATTTATTTGGTGAGTGGAAATTTGAACATATCCTCTATTTTAAGTGTGTAACATTTGTACATGAACCTTGTTTATGATATCCTTAGACCCATTTTATGTGATATTGAGTGTTATTATGTGTTTTATTGATTATTTTTTGAGGTTGTGCCTATTAATTATAGGAATTTCCATGATTCTTATCATACATATTAGGGCTTTTTATTTTTGGATGCTATGAGATTAATTGATATACATAATTATACATGATACCACTATATGCTTCTTTACTAAATAATTTATACAAATATATCATGGTTATATTATCCTTTTGAGATGAGATGATTGTCACTTTTCCTTTCCCTCACCTCAAGTGGGGGGCATATCAGTGTGGGAATGCCATAAAGACATGATTATACATACATATAGTTGGTAAATAGGTAGAATTTGATACAATTTACATGATATATATATATATATATATATATATATATATGAATTATAATTTATACACCTTTTGAAATATATATATATATATATATATATTAGGAATTTCCATGATTCTTATCATACATATTAGGGCTTTTTATTTTTGGATACTATGAGATTAATTGATATACATACTTAGACATGATACCACTATATGCTTCTTTATTAAATAATTGATACAAATATATCATGCTTATATTATCCTTTTGAGATAAGATGATTGTCACATTTCCTTTCCTTCACCTCAAGTGGGGGCCATATCAGTCTGGTAATGTCATAGAGATATGATTATACATACATATAGTTGGTAAATAGGTAGAATTTGATACAATTTACATGATATATATATATATATATATATATATATATATATATATATATATATATATATATATATATATATATATATATATATATATATATATGGATTATAATTTATACAACACCTTTTGAAATGATCTCAATGGAGGGTTAAAAAGCACTATAATCTACACTCCCAAACCTTATTTAAAAAAAATGGTTAAATGGTTTCATCTACGAGAGATATAGAGAGTACATAAATAGATGAAATAGATCTAGGGGAAATATATTCACTAGCTAAGTATTTGGATGAATCAAAGGTAATCTATGTATTGATATGACAAATAATATATAAATTGATATAATTATTAATGTTAGGTGATTAATGATTAAAAATAAAACAAATTAAAGATTTATTCATAAGAGAGATTTTATACATAAGAAATGGATTTCTTTATTTTCCATAAACTCAATAAATATACTATATGTATGCATTTGAATAAACCTAAATTTGGTCTCAAACACTTTAAAAAAATCATATTTTACATACTTTGACTTATTTTAACAATGCACATACACTTGACTCTTGATTACAATTTCCCTCTATATGCATGCCCATATATTGCCTTGGCCAACTCTATTTAATTGATACACCTAGTCAAGATCAAATTAATGTATACACAAAATGTTTTCAAACTTTATCAATTAATGATGATCTATTTCTTGTAGGAACCCATCGAGTATCAATCTCTCTGATTTCATGCCTTAAAGAGTGAACTAAGAAAGGGGTGGGTAGACCATTGGTGCTTTTTAGGATTGTTGTCCCTTTACTACCACTTGTTACCTACACAACCATCTCCTAAAAACATTCCCCTAAGATTTGAATCCTCTTTTTCACCCTCTAGTAATTTTACACCTTCATTATCCCTTTCCTATCCTAAACTCCTTTTTCATGATTTATTATACAATCTCAGCCCCATCGACCCTGTACTCTAATTGATAAAACTCATTTGGGGTCTAGGTCGGCCCTTGGCCGACCTAGAACAAGACCCATTTTATTTTTTTAATAAAAATAGATAGTCTATTGGGCCAACCTTGTTGGACAAAATTTCAAAAAGGATTAGGATTATATTAAACTATATATACACACTCATTTTAGAATTTATTAGAGAAAGTAGAAGAAGAAAAGGATATTATATTGTGCATATGCTTATCTACCATTGTAATTGAGGAGCATATCTTAGGGTTTTCATACTTTCTTTAGAGATATAAATCTTGTCTTAGGGGAAAGTATTTTGGATGGATAGATAGGTTGTGTATCATAGAGCTGACATATCCTTGTTATCCTTATATACCATAAAAACATCTTTAAAAATACCTAGGCCAAGGGAGATATTGAGGCTTGGTGGGTTCATCTTCAAAGGTGAGTATTCCTAACTTTGTTCCTCCTTTGTAAGAGTAGATAGATATGAATTTTACTTCTCTCTCTTGCATTATGATTCTATATACATTGATGTGAGTATATATCTTCTATGCATGTTTAATTTTTATGTTTATTACCCACATTTTGTGCCACAAGCTTTTAGTAAGCAATAAATTATACTTTTAATTTGATTTTGTCATTTATACATTATGAACATGAAAACATAGGACCTAGTTAGGGTTATCACATAGTTTTAATTAACTAGAGGATTTGAAATCCTCCCTAGAGATATTATTGTGGTAAGAGATCCCTTGGTCAGGTTTAGCAGATCTTAGTCATGACCATGAGTATATAATATATCAACAATTGGAAGTGTAGTTAGGATTTATATTCTCTAAGCTAGGATTGATTTATATATTATTTGTACTTCTATTTGCATATATTTTAGAGATCTCAATGTGAATCTAACTCTTGCATGTTTTCTTTCATGCCATCATTTTCATTTTTAGATTTATATTTGTCTATATTTACAATATTCTATCAAACTAGATAGTATATTTCTAACTTATTATACACAGGTTTAACAGACAATCACTTAAAAATGAATATATTCTATCTCTATAGGTCTTCATCAATCACAAATTACTAGATTGAGCAGTTAGACATAATATTTTTATTCAGTTCCAGATTAGCATACACTATTGAAAAAATTGAATATATCTTCAATTTTATTATTTCAATAAACATTGTTGATCAGGTTGACTATGTTCATTATTTATTCTTCAATACATAGGGTTTTACAGAACTTGGTCAATTAAATTGACCTAGTTAGAAGAATTTGAAAATAATAATTAAGCACTACAACATAAAAATTAACAATCTAAATCATCTTCATGCCCACAAACATTCATTCATTTATCTCTATAATTTTAGTTCTTCCTTTAGTTATATTTTTCACAAGTTTGTAATCTACAAAACTACAACCGTATAACTAACTAGGTTGACCTGGTCAACTTAATTTTTTAGTTTGCCTTCTGTCCAAGAGTCATAGTCAACCTGTTTAAATTTTTTATTATATACCTTGATTCTATAGAATATTAATGACCCAATGGACTCTATTATGTAATATTTAGAAATAGTGTCTCCTGAACTGACTCTTTACTATTATCAATCAAGGAATTAACATATATTTACTAGTATTTAATTCACATTTCCTTTTCGATAATTTGGATGCTTAGAGTAGTTCACATAGTCTAAATAGTTTTTTTTTAAATTATTGTTTTATTTACACTATTTTACTCTTTTTCACACACTACCAAATAAATTTACATTTGAAAAAACATTAAAAATTTGTATTCATAAGGCTTACCTACCTAGATTTCATCACCAAGGGGGAAGCCAACTTGGTTTTCTAGCCAAGTATAAATATGTGGTTAGTGGTATACATTGGCAAAGCACCTAATACCTGTATCATTGTGATATTGTGAAGTGATGGGGTAAGCCCCAATACTAAGCTAGTATCATTACCAATATATATCCCTTTCATCCTAAATGTCCTGAAACCAACCTTAGATTATTTTCTAGTCCCCTATTTTCAGCCAACATTCTTATCACACTAAAATTACACTTTATTATAATATAATAAAAATTAAGGTGACCAATTAGTTAGCATTTATATTTTAGTTACTAATTTCTCTTTGATTATTGTGTGTTGTATTGAAAAAATTGCATTAGCTAGTGTTGGTGTAAGGTTTATGATGTGTTACCCAATTGGATCAGTCACATTGATCCAATTGTTTGTGTGTTTCATTTCATTATTTCAAAAATTATCTTTCAAAAATTTACCCTATTTTAGAACACTGACATATTAGTTGATATAGTCTCTTACAGACTATTCTACCTTCTTACCAATAGTACATAGTTGACCTACATGAATGTGTCTTCTTATCCCCCTATTTAGTTCTTTATTCAGTAGCACACAATCAACCTAAATGACTATGTATCTTTATAAAATTATTTAACCTTCATGTATACCATACATCATTGACGTAAATGACTATGTATCCTTATCTTTCCATTTAGTGCCATGCGATATAAAACAAAGTTGACCAGTTTGACCTTATACCTTATTTTATATTTTTTTACATCATCATTTCTTTAACTTCCTCCTTTCATTATGAACTTCTTATTTGAGGAAAACACAAAGTTTAACTCAATAGATATGATGAGATTTACCAATCCCAATAGGTTTCCACATAAATAACTTATGGCTTCCACTTTCAACAAAATCAATGTGATGTGGCCACTTGTACTACAAATTATGGGACTCCACATGCATCTTCAATTTGTAACCCTTTTTTCTCCTTAGAAAACTAGATTGAATTAGAGTACACTCTAGAAATGCCTTTTTTCATTAATTAGTTTCTTGAATAATGAGGAAAGACCCTTTCACTATTTACAACCTTATGATAAGTGGTAAAGAGTAAGAACCCAATTCACCTTCCCCCATATTTGATCTTGGATTTATGGGTGATATATTCTTTGCTCCTTAACCCATCCCTTCTATTTTGAATCCTTCTCATACTATGACATATTCTTCCTTGATTTATTACACGTCCATGCCAAGTATCTCTCCTAACATGGAGGGTTCAACATCTATTGGGACTTTTCCAAGATCAAGTATTCTCAATCATTCCACTATTACATCATTTGCTACGAATGGTAACCATGCCACTAGTGCTTCTTTTTATTTTAATCTTTATACTAGTGAATATTTCAATACACATGCTAATCATCCTCCTAGTACTTCCTTCTCTACCAACACTTATCAAGCCACTGGTTCTACACATGCCACTACTTAAAGTGGTACCCAAGACACTAATACTAATGTTAATTATTTGCATGCCACACAAAGTAATAAAAACACCACTCAAACCCATCAAATCATGTTACAAACTCTTAACCAAATGAATTCTTTCCAAGCTAATAATGCCAATCAAAATATGCAAATGCCAAATCACCTTATTCACCTCCAAAATCAACCTCAACAAATTCCATGAGGAATGCAAAATCAAAATTCCCCTCACCCCCTCAAGGATTACCATGGTAACCTTATTCCCTAACCACATCTTATTTTCACAATGATTAAATGTCTTCAAAACAAACCTCTTATGCCTCAAATTACCAATATATAGAGGAGGTATCCCACCTACCATTAGTTATAATAGGTCAACTGATCCTACCTTACACTTAAAAATGTTTGGAAATATTTACAAATATTGGTTCAAGTTAAAAACTTTTATTGATACCAAGATCTTAGAAAAAACCCTCTCTAGAGATGTTTTAGATTGGAATAATCAACTCAAGTCCCATTTTATTACTACTTTAGAAGATCTAGTTAACACTCTAATATAAGAGTTTCAAACTAATGACCTCCATAAGAATATCTTGGCTCATGTTATCAATTAAAATCAACTTGAAACCGAAACTACATAAGCTTTCTTGAAATGATAGAAAACCTTGTCTAATAAATGTGAGCATAACATGGTAGATGATAATATATTTCATCTATTCACTAATAATCTATATCCTAGGATGTAATATTAGGTTAAGACTCTTTCTCCATGAACTTTGGAAGAGGCCCTTGATGATGCCAAGTGTCAATATTTTCTCATGCATTAGTTTGAGCCATCCTAACCTCTCATGGTCACTTACATGCTCATCAAAAATAAAAAATGTCATACAAAAAAAATATGGTGTCACCAATTCCTATGATATCATTCATAATAATCAAGCTATTTATCCCAACCCTAATTTGTAGCACATTTCCCCTTTAAACCATACCCCTAATCCTCAATTTTATTAAATTAAAAACATTAATATTCATAAGCCATTATCCTTAGTAGAACTCAAAAAGTGTTTACCAAGGCCTCTTCCATGAGATATTGATCCCACTCACCTTATGAAATCATAGTATGATCCAAATAAATATTGTTTGTTTCATGATAGTTGGGGTCACTCTCATGAGACTTGCAACCAATTGCATAATTTAGCTATGTATTTTTGCCTTGGTCTAAATTTTATTCATGATTCCCTCATTCATAAACATCAACAAGCCTATGAAATTAACTTAAAATCTCATGAAAAACAAAATAAAAATCAATATTTGAACCATTCTAATGTTCATCTAGCCATATACAAAGACCCTCTTCCTAATCACCAAGACAATAATGACAAGCCTACTCTTTCCACCAATAACATTGAAAGTATTATAAACCAAACTCCCAAAGACAAATTTGGTAAATATGACTAATATGCAAAGGGTAGTTGATTTCATTTATTCTAATCCTCAATGCATGCACCCATCATCTCAAACTTTCTATGCTATCCAAGATTGTTCCCCAACTCACCTAACAAAGTTGGGGAAAGAGGAACATATCTATTTTATGCATAAATTCCAACACTTCCATTGGATAAAACCTATCATAATATTTCTATAATTTACCCAACCTCTCTACCCATGGATAATGTTATTCAAAATTCTAATACCACTTCTTCAAATCACTCACAAAAGATACCTAAATAAACTACCCCATCCTCTAAAGATAATCAACCATTTTGTCTCCAAACTAAACTAACCACATCCTCTCAACATAAGTTTACATACACTTCTAATCCTCATTCCAAGGATCACCTCCATCATTATGTATCTCTATCTAGTAGTCCACACATGGTTTATGATTAATGGGACCCTATCGTGGAGCTTACCAATATCCCATCTCATATTCTATTTCTTGAACTCATGAAAACTTTTCCACATCATTTAAATCACATTATATAACTGTTATTCAAAATGAACATCCCCCATCCTCCCCTAGTAGGACATAAATCTACCTTACTAGGTTAGAATATATTATCTTGCAACAATGCAAAGATATGTATATAAATATTGACAAAACCATGGACACTTCTCTTTCTCTCAAATTTCCTATTTATTCTATAATCCCAAATAGGAATATTATTTATTAAGATGATACTCCCCACTTTATAATCATCCAAATCAATCATACTTTGATTGATGAGGGTTCAGGCACTTGTGTTGCCTCTCTCAACTTTATTAAAACTTTTGATACTCTAAGTTTAATCTCAAGTCTACATATAACACGTGTAAAGGCTATGATCAAAGGTAAATGCCTCCTTTAGTTTATGTTTGGATACATATTACCATCTTACCTGTCACTATTTGAGTGAAAGTTATGATATTCTAATTATCCTTTCCTACAAAATCTTGCTTGGCAGGCCATGGACTCATCGCATGAGGGATGTCACCTCTTCTGCCTACTGATGTGTCAAGTTTCCAAACAATGGTAATATCTATAGAATTTAAGGTGACACTAACCCTTGTAACTTTGAAAAATTACAATACTGTAGTGTATTCAAAATTACAATCCTTGAACCATTACTGAGTGTTCTATTCCAAAAATCTCAACATTTTAATTTCCTTATCAACTCTATATGAGGTTATCATGGTCACCCTAAACTCATCAGGAACAAACCACCTAACCTATTATACTTTCATGATGATAAGACCAATGATATTAACCTCAAAATAAAAACTTTAGATCTCCCTCTTCATCTCATTTCCCATCTTCCACCATCTTTGAAGTCTCATTCCCATAAGCCACCTAGTAATGTATAACCATTATTTTAACTAAGACTCAACATTATATTCATCATGCAACATATGATGAGATGGTCATACCTACTTGTGTGATTAACTTCTATACACTTGACTATGATGATGGTTATAATTTAGATGATACATTTATAGGAGGTCTTATTCAGGCTAGAGATGAAGAGATCCTTTGTTATCATTTTTCTTTATTTTAGGCTTTTTTTATCTTATTATATTTAATCTTATATAGCTCCTAATTTTAGCATCATTCCTTTTAGTCATAGGGTATATATGACACATTCACATGTCACACCTCTAGTTTATGAATAACCTATTAGGAGAAAGCTTATGGATCATGCTATGATTGGTCCCTATCACTTCACTAGATACTAGGATCCTTATAGCCTACTTCCCTTTGAGATGCTTTCTATCATCCTTAAACCCTATGTGTATCCTACTCTTCTTACATTTAAGCCTATTCCTTATCCTACTCCTGATCTACCTTTATTTGATCCTCTTATTATATCTTCTTATGTCTCTCCTTTAGTTGAACCTCACCCAGTCTCTCCACCAACCCTACCTCCCCTATGGGTTACTTCCTTTACCATAGCTTGATCCCCTACCGACCTAATGGGCTAATTATCCATATTATGACATTCATAGAGTTTCTAGTAATTGGATTAGAGACTATAAACTATACCATAATTATATTGATTCTACTTCTAATCCCTCTATTTGTACATTGACAAAGTCTACTAATAAATGTATCAACTACTTCTATGACATAGATAATCATTCCTCCACCTATTATCAAAAGCTTTGATAATATATCGACACCTTGCATCCTACTCTTCCTTAGCCTAAAAACAAGGCTATACATACTCCCAAGTTACTACCTAAGTATATTCCCAAATATAAAGAGGCATATTATTTGTGGCACCAGTGTGGTACCCATCATTACAATCATTAATTAATACTCCACCAACATCTTCAGTATCATCTTATGACTATTCTTGTGCCTATTATTCCTCCTCCCATAGGTCTCCCATGAAATAAGGATCCTCCTTCTTCCCTCATGGTCTCTCTACTTATGGTTCTTTCTTATCATGTGTTTCCTCCACTCATAGACTCTTTTCCACCTATAGTTCCCTCTCTACTTGTGGATCATCCTTCACTTCTTATTACTTCTCCACTAGTGACTCCTTCATGTCCCATAGATTCCAATCCTATTCTTTTTTTTTGAGTATTCTATACATGATGGCCCTCATGAGCTTGATACTTTAGCAATGACTACATTTTTTGTAGAGGGGATTTAACAAGAGGTCTTTTAATAGCTTTCACTAAAGATCAATGAGACTCTTGTTATAGTTAGGGTCCAATTTCATAGAGATCTATCAGATGTTATGAATAATGTTTATGGTTAGATTTACCAGTATTTATGAACACAACATGGTGTTCCTTCACTTAATTATTTATTATTATTTTTGTATTGGATGTGTGCTCCATTTTTCATATATCTACTTTATTTAATTTGACCTTATGTCAAATTTCACTTCATTTATCTATCTTATATGGCTCTTTATATTTCACATCATGTGTTATATATGGTGTCATTTTCTTTCCTTATGATCTCTTATGGGTTCTTTCCATGATTCCATGATTCTTTTTATGAGTTCATTTCTTTCCATGAATGTATTTATATTTTCTTTTGTTTTACTACCTTATCTCAAAAACATGGATAATTATTATTATGACTTGATTATACACACCTTGATCCCCTTAGTAATCTTTATTTACCTTATGACTAGTTACAAAACAAGTTATCTCATTTTCATTATCTATTTTACTGATATGCTTTGGATCTCCATTTATTCTTCCTTATTTCCTTTCACAAACTAAACATACACATGGTTGAAACATGAGATAACATACTAGTTCATAAGTAATCCTAAGTGTTTTAGTTAGTCATGTCTTTGAATACTTAGCTTATTTTATCCAAATTCTAAGGCTCATTCATGCGTATAACTTTGTCCATCATGTTGGTTATTCCAATTCTATATGGGGAAGGAATCCTCAAAGCCATAAAAATTGAAAATCCAAATCATTTAAACAAAATGTAATGATACCAAAGGCAACATTAAGAATTTTAAAAGTCAAATCACACTAAAATATGTGATTCAAAGAAAATATCATTTTTCTAATAAAATATTAAAATCCAAACTTGGCTTCATGATAGAGTGAAGGTCCATTAGGGTGTATCAGGATAGTATATTGTATAATGAGAATAAAAAAATCTTTTAGTGCTACCTACTTTCTCACACAAGTACCCAATATTCATAGTAGATCGATGACTTTGTAAGAGGTCCTAAGGAATTGGGAACAATTGTGGGAAGGTAGGTACACTTTTATTTTCTTGTTTATCTAACCAACATGATTCAATCTTAGTATCTCAATTATTTGTATATATATCTTTGTGCTTATTGTAAATGGGTATACTCTGTATATTGATGGTCTCTAGCCACTTAGTGTCTTTTTTATGTCCTTAGTGTGACTCATGTTTCCTAAGGTCTTCTCATAGATGCCTACATTTTGATTTTTACATTCCCTCTTCCATTTACAACCATCCTTATATTTCCCCTTGACAAATTTTGTTTTATCAACTAATCCAAACCTATAGGAGTTTCCATTTGCGAGTTGAATTGTAAGATTAGGCCTTCCTCACAAATTACCATGTTACCAACATTTCCTTTTAAAAACAACTCCTAGTTTTTTCCACCTCATTAGTGTTCCCTTTATGAGTTGTAGTGTAAGACCATAGATAGGACTAGGATTTCCTCAAAAAATATTCAAGTACATGTGTCAAATTTTAGATGATTAGTGAATGATTATGAGTTACACATCATTGACATGCTTCCCATATTTTTATAGTATGTTTTATGCTTACTTCATTGATTCTTCACTTTTATCTTCTTATTTTGAGTGCATGTATGATTACAACCATTTTATTATATTTTTATACTTCCCATCTTGAATTAATGTGATCAATTTAAGTTCATTTTTTCAATTTTGTTTATCTTGTATACTTCCCAAAGTGATTTATTATGATGGATTAAATTAATTATTTTGTTTTTATACCATTTACATTTCATGTGCCTTCCATTTTATTACATCATTTTCATATTTCCCAACATGATATAGTGTGACTTTACTTTTTTTAATTTGGTGAAAATTTTTACATGGTTTAAAAACATTTTTGACCCCTTTTACCATCTTTAGTTTGATATATATAGTCATCTTTTGTTATTACACATTTCCCATCATTATATAGTGTGTAGTACATTTATTTTTGATTACTTATACATTTCCAAGTCATTTTTGCCTTTTTATTTTTCACCATGCATGTGTATCACATAATTATAGAAAATTAAAAAAAACACCATATATTTCCCATAACTTATATAAAAAAACCTAAATAAATGTGATAAAAAGAAATATATCCATGCATCAACATCCATAACCAAATATAACTCATCAAATAAAATCAAACTGTCAAAATTAATATTTATATATATATATATCATGTGTTTTATACAATACAAGGTACAAAATACCAAATAGATCCATCTCTAAGGTTGGGATCCATAATACCTATCTTGTGGTCTATTAATTCTACCCATAGATTCCTACATATGTCCCCTCTAAATGGTACACTATAATGAGGTAGTCCAAGATTTCAAACATGCTACCTACTCCTATAGACTAGCCACCTCGGCCTACAACTATCCAAGATGGATAGTGGTAGCCATGTGTGTTATTCTCTCCTTAGCCAAGGCCTACAAAGATTATGCCTCTCCCTCTCCCACCCTATCAATGGTTATAGTCCATCCATACATACCTATAACTACCTCACAACCTCCCCCACTAGTCTAAACTAGCCTACTTGGGTTGGGGTAGATGGTACCATAGGATCATCCAATGTGGTGGGGTTATATAGATCCAACACCCCATACAAAATTTTATGGTATATAGCCATAACTAGAGATCCCCATGTAATATCCTCTATCATAGGGTATACAAAACTAAAACTTGATAGATATTAGATCATGTATATATCACACAATTATCTATCTACTATAATCACATACAACTCATGACCTATATCAAGTATTAAATCAAAATTACAACATTTCTTACTAGTGCTGGTCTCACCAACCAATATCTCCCCATTTTATCTTCCACCAATCACAATCTCTCCATTAACTCAACCATTAAACACCTCCTCCATAGGTTGTCTCTACACTACTACAAATCTAGGAGTCACCACCTGAACACATTTAAATCCTCTCTTGAGAGGTGTCTCTATAAACTAACTATGTCTTGGAATGGCTACTGGGTCATCCTACGCTATATCCCTTGCCTTTATCTACTCTTGTTGCTGGTGCCTCCATTTATGGTTTAGACAAGGTGGTCAATATTAATACTATTATGGTGCATACCATGGTGCCTATTATGTACCTACATCCACATCTATGTCATCCCCTCCTACTACTACCTATTATCATGCTTAATTGGTCCATGGTCTAGGACACAAGATCCTAATCATAGGTATCTCCACTATTACTCCTCCATTCCCCCTCAACTCTCTAGCATGTTGTGACTAATAAGCATGCACTACTAGAGGGTACACTAGGTGTGGGAGTCTAAAGTACCTTGAAAAACATGCCATTAAATATGGATCTACCCATGAGGTATAGTGTGTCATGATACACACTCGTGCCATCCCTATTGCAATGGTTAACCAACTAAGCCATATAGTATCAATTTTCATGTAGGGATGCCACATGATATCCTATTGTGTGATATTATACAATGATGAGACATGGGGCATGACCCAAGCTACATGGTCTTGTATCCATCTCATGACTTAAGGTAACCTATCATTGACCACGTTGGGCAACCTAGTTAGATGATACATAGGGAACCTCTCATATATCTAAGAACTTATAAAATAGTAGGCCCCATAGTCTTATACCTCTAAATATCATCCCATACATATCATTCATTAGCTGGACTAGATGAGAGCCCCAAAGTTGTAGAGTACTCCTTGATCCAAAATGGACTGACACAAAGCTATCATGTATAGAGATACCGTCCCATCTAACTTATGACACAATACTCATACTATCACAAGTATGATCATGAACTTTATTATGTCTAAAATATCTACAATATATACATAAAATAAAATCACCCTCAATCTAAGGTATATCTTATCTAAGCATATCACACACTAGGCTAGTGTTCACCTGTCCTCTAGATCATCTAGTGTCCTAGTGATCACTAGTGTCCCTCTTATCAGTAGTCCCAATAATTAATGGACATCCTTTAGTGTGATACCCACATCAATGATATCCTAATACACCACCCAGATAAAAGTGTTGGTCAATTATTCCCATTCTCCAAAGAACATGACCAACACTAAGCAAGATCTACCTTATCTCCATGATGCATTTAAAGCCTAGTGTGACTAGTCTCACTCTATCCACATCAATCAATCATTATAGTAGATTTGATATCCATAATGCATATATCAGGTGAAAATACATATGAAATATCTATAAAATATCAAATAATAAAGAATGTATCAGATCTACATGTCATAAATATTCAAAATACATTCTTAACATTTCATAAATTTGTCACTTAAATAAGTTGGTTTGATTTATTTTCTCATTTTCATACTAGATCGGCCTATTCAATACTACATTGGCTATATTATTTCTCTATGATAATATATCAGCCCTATTATACATAGTCAACCTCTTTTAGTGATATTACATTGGCCCCATCTGACAAACTATGTTGGCCCTATTATATACCATTTACCTTTTTCCCTTCCAAACTAATTTAGCTTGCTACTGCATAGTCATCCACCCATTATAATACTCAGTTGGCCCACTATTATGTAGTCATCCCTATCTTTTTGACTCATCCTATGGACTAAGTCAATGAGGTTAACTCTATTCTTTCCTAGTGGTGACTTTTTAACCATTTGCCATAAATGCCTTATGCATTTACTGGTTTGACTTCTTTCGTAATACCCCATTTTACCCCTAGTTTACCTCAAAATTTATTAGGGTTCATTTTGGTGCCTAATTTTTTTCTACCAATCAATTTTCTATTTTTAGCTTAATTTCAAATAATAATATTCAAAAATTCTAAATTCTCATTGTTTACTTGTGCTACACTCACTGCGATCGCTATGCGTCTTCCTCATCTCAACTATCACCTCCTCTCCATGATGAGTTTCTAGTCTCCAACTAGGTCTATTAGAGATATATTTTCTCAAAATAGTAAAAATAACAAATGAATTATTTTTCAACCTATTTATATCTACTATTGAAAATTATTCAGTTTTCAAATATTTATCTCTAAATTTTGTCTTTTGACCATATCTTTGTTTCTACTATCTCTTTTTATAAATCATAAAATGTTATGAAATCCTAACATTGTAGAGAATATTTTCACTTATTATATTTATATCTTGCAAATTTTTTGATTTTTTTAATATTTTTTACTAATTTCTACAAGTTAGCCTAATGTTTCCTACATTAGACACCTTCACATTAGTCACATCTCCTTATTTATCTATAGCACAAAGGTAAGTAAAGGTATGTGTTTTTAAATTATGTCCTTTCATTTTTCTTATTTTCTCCTTACTATAATTTATTTAGCTTTAGTGTTATGTGTTGCTATGTTCTTTTCCCAAAGCACCATCTCATGTTGCACATAAGTGACACATGATGAGGTTTAATTGGGGAATATGTATACACATAATATTTTTAAAAAAATCAATTATTGATGTTCTTGTAGGAACTCATTGAGTCTCAATCTCTTTGAGTACATGCCTTAAAGGGTGCACTGATAAAGGAATGGGCAGACTATTAGTACTTCATAGGATTGTTGTCCCTTTAGTACCACTTATTATATATATAACCATCTCATAACAACACTCTCCAAAGATTTGACTCCTCTTTTATACCCTCCTCTAGTATTTTTACACCTTCATTATCCCTTACCTAGCCTAAACTTCTTTTTGATAGTTTACAATATAATTTCAGCCCCATTGACCCTATACTCTAGTTGACAAAACTCATTTAGGGTCTAGGTTGGACCTTGGCTAACCTAGATCAATACCTATTTTTTTCAATAATGATACATAGTCGATTGGGCTGACCCTATCAACTAAACTTTTTGAAAGGACTAGGGTTAGATTTAGCTATATATACACACTCATTTTGGCATTTATTAGAGAGAATATAATTAAAAAATAATATTATATAAAACATACACTTATCCACCATTATACTTAAGGAGCAAAGCTTAGGGTTTTGATAATTTCTTTGGATATATGGATCTTATCTTATAGAGAAGTATTTTGGATGCTTAGATATGTTGTCTAGCTTAGAGCTTACTTATCATTGTTATCCTTAAATACCATAACAATATCTTGTAAAGCACCTTGGCTAAGGGAGAGATTGAGGCTTAACATGTTTATATTCAAAGGTAAATATTCTTAACTTTGTTCTTCCTTTGTAAGAGTAGATATATATGCATTTGTACATATCTACCATGTATTAGGATTTCATATACATTTATGTGAGTATATGTCTTCTATGAATTTTTAATTTTTCTATTTATTATCCCCACTTTATACCATAATCTTTTGGTAAGCACTAGATTAGAATTTTACTTTGATTTTGTCATTTATACATTGTGAACGTGAAAACATAGGACCTAGTTAAGGCTATTGCATAGCTTTTCTTGTAAGATTTGAAACCCTCCCTATTGATATTATTATGGTAAGATATCCCTTGGTTAGGTATAGCATATCAATCTTGGTCATGACCTTGAATATATAATGTATCAATAATAAAAAATGTAAGTAGGATTTATATTCTCCAATCTAGGATTTATTTATAGATCAGTTGCATTTCCATTTGCATAAACCTAAACTATACAAAAATATCTTGAAATAACCCCTCAAGGTTAACTAGAGTTAGTTTTGTTTTGAAAATCATCTTTAAAATTAACTCAAAATTAATGATCCATAGCTAAATGCATCATTTAAGATAAAATATGATATTAAACATAAGGTTAAGTGTGTGATTCATTTAACTAGTGATCAATATAACATATGTTGATTTACTATCATAAAATTAAACAAATAATATACATTAATAATTCAAGTTAATAATTTATCTACTATTGATTAATTAATACAATAAATATAGATAAATTATAGCCAACTATTATTATTATACAAATTACATCAAATAATACAATATTACAATTATATAATGTTCCACAAAACATATGAGTCTCAAAGAACTTGTTAATATCCAAAAATAATCCTGAGTAAAGCCTCTATTGGTTGCATAATATAAAGGGAGGGAACATATCATCCATGTGCTTTTCTAAACCAACCATGGGCCATTGATCACTTACACAATAGCCTAACAATAGAATGGCCCTCCCTTCATAGATAGGTAGATAGTGATAGTGCATAAATTGATAAAGTCAACTAGAAACCTGTGTGATGTAAGATAATTATCACATGCAACATATCATAAAGTAATACATTCTAACATGATATCATGCAATACATGCAAAATAAATCAAAAAGGTGAAATGATAATGTTTAAACTATAAACATTACTTTGTCTAAAAATTTAATATAGTTTTATAGATATCAAGATCATCCAAATTTACACACACAACTCAATTGAATAACTCCAATCTACCTATTAATTAAACTAATTAAGTACATAAATTATAGTAAACTTATTTAATGTTAGTAATACCAGAAAAGCATAATAATGCTAAAATTCACATATTTCAATCATATAAATAATTACATAATGGAAGCCATAATATATATTTATACAAAAACATCATAATCTTTCCTTTTCATCATTATGAGCATCTATATACTAGAATCAACTAACAAATATTCAAATAACCCTCTTTGATCAAACAATTGATTCCTTTTTAACATAAAACAAATAATAGTAGTAAACATTTAATTCAAAGTCAGATTTTAATGATAATTTATTTACTACCAATTTTCATATAGGTCCATATTTACATTAAATACTACTCTCAAACATACAAAATCCCTTATTCTCATGACAGTCATATAAAGCCATAGTATTTATTTATATAAATCCAAACAAAATTACTAATAATTAATCATATATTAATTTATAAAATGTCAAAAGTGTTTTAATTCCAAGTATATCTCATGTTTAAATTAAGAGAAATAAAAACCAAATTTAGATTTCAAATAAGTTCATTTAAAATATGATAATATATATAACATACCAGATAATACATTTGGCAATGAACAACTACTTCATTTACTTATAAGACTTGGTTACATACCCATGTGTGTGTGTGTGTGTGTGTGTGTGTGTGTGTGTGTGTGTGTGTGTGTGTGTGTGTGTGTGTGTGTGTGTGTGTATTTATACATACATACATTTATAATATGCAAAAATTAATATTTTAATATTTTTATTCAAGTTAGAACCATATAAAAATAACTAGTTTTATGCTATTTCATGACATAAAATTTCATTTTCATATAACCATGATCTTCTTAATAGATACAAGCTTGACTATTAATAGTTGATCCTCTAGCTATCTAAAAACACTAAAGTATTCATAAGTATCAAAACTAGGAAAACCTTTTTACATATTTGAATTATAAGCTAAATTCTTAGTTAAAATACTCATGCTTGAATAATCCAAAATCTATGTAATAAAGGTTAACAAACGATAGATTATAGTAGACTCTCTTACAACCTTAAAATGGAAAAATATATATGGTTTGAAGCTTATAATCATATCATAATCAATACTTAATTCATTGAATCCTACCCAAATATACTATATTTATCCTTGAATCATCTAAATCAAAAACCCTCATTCAAAATTAAATAGTCAAGACACATATATACCATCAAATATGTATATTCTTTTATCTTATCCAAATTCCCATGTATCTATGGATTGATTGAAATAAAAACCCTTATTATATATCTATATATTTAATATTAAAACAATATATTCCTTCAAAATTTATATACACAACTATAAATTTACTTAGTCATTAAAAAAATGGAGATTTAGGGTTCATTCATTCTTGAACCTATGGATGGGCCAAGCCTATCCCTAGGGTTGTTGATGTATGACCCTAGTTTCAATGTGTATTATCTTAAAAACTCAAAAATTAATCCACAATAAGGAAACACATATATATGACCTCAAAATTTTAATTGCGTGCACAACTTGGTATGGATGACCTTGTTGAGGGTTCAAACTAATAAACAAGATAATAGTAATTTTAAAACTAATAAACTAAGTATTTGAAAATTTTGGGTTATTTCAAATCTTAGTTGAAATAAATATAGGGTCAAAACCCCTATACTTTTTCCCATATATAAAAATTATTTACACTTCATAGCCCATAAATCTCTTAAAACCCTAATTTATCTTTTAGGTTTTCTTTTTACCATTATCATTCATAACAAAATGCACACACAACTAGATTGAAATAGAGGGGTGTTTTATTATGTGGTTGGCCCTTTGGATGGATTGTGCCCATCCATAGGGTTGACCACATAAAACCCATCACATATATATTTTTTATTTTTAATTAAAAAACCTAAAACCTCCAAAACCCAACATAGTTTAACCAATGACATCCACATTAAAGTCACAAAATAGTTTCAATAGAGAAAACTATAAGTATTTTAAAAAAGCCCTACCTCCAAAATATATTTCCAAATAGAACAAGCCATATATATTTTTTTCTATTTATACTTGTCTCATTCTCTTCTTTCTTTTATTTTCCACTTTCCCATGATCCATAACCCATGACTTCCATTTATCTCTAAAATTTTACAACGTCCAGGCTAAACATCTAGCATAGTCATCTCTTCTAATTTTTTAACAATTAGTTAATTACTTGAATATTCTTCATCACAAAACCATGCAAAAAAATAGTATACCATGTTTCACATTATGAATTGAAGAGTCTAGAAACTTAACAACACAACCCTAAATTCTCCTTAATATCCTTAAGTGTATAATCATTTAAAACATTATAAAAGTGAATCATAGTCATTGAATAAATAAATGTCAATTATTACCATGCAAAGTGATATGGTTCAAAAGTATATTGACTTTGCATTATAATATTTACTTTGATAAAAAGGTTCAAACTTAAGCTTCAACCATGCAATATACATTATGCCTTATCTAAACAAATATACCTCATTTAAATTTCAAATCCTTTACAAGTTCAAAGTATGGACTTCGACCACTAAAACATGCATAAACCTTGGATAAATATTCCAAGCCTTCATGTCCTTACCAATATAATATGAATTTTAATTAATCATATATTTCTAAAGATTAAAACCATAGAATCAACAAGGTAATTCAAGACTTCTTAATTATAACAATGACTTCAACTAAATCAACATGTCCTAAGGTTTATCTAAAACCCCTATACAAAACTTATTTATTTATATAAAATACTTTATTACCTTGTATATAATGTTATTACAATGTTAAAAATAGATATTATAATAAATAATTACAAACATTTTAAAAACATCAGAATTAGACTTCGCATCACATAAAGAAAATTCAATTACTTCAGAGCACAATTTATGATGAATATAGATACATGAAATAAACTAAGCAAAACATTTTAATTTAATACTGTAAACACATGCCACACTCATTCAACCCATATGGTATAGTTGTAAGCAATGGATTAAGATAAACATATCATATGACCTCATAAATGCAAACACACTACAAGGCTTAGATCAATATGCATAGAATAATCAATCATTTCAAAAAAGAAAATACATCAATAATATGATGCATGCTTCTAAAATCAATATTATCCATCTAACAATCAACAAAAAAATTCAACTCTATGTGGTATGTGTAGGGTTCACATCTCATTCTCTTCTCCCCACTTATCTCCATCTACACCATCTTATCTAATGATACCCTCCCTCAGTCATAATCAGAAGGGTGGAATCCATCCTACATACACCTTAGTACAAGTGAATAATAGTTAGACCACATCATGTAAAAAAAAATAATAAACTACTATAATAGAAAACACTATATATATAATGTACCATAATAGAATAAAAATAGGTAACTCTCAGTTAACTATCATGATCATAAGCAAGAAAAAACTATCTATAATCATCATACAACTAATCCAGTTACTTAACACATAAACTAAATCAATCAATAACCACAAAATTAATAATTAAAAACTAGTAAGTCTAGAGGAAAATTGAGATGTAACATATTTCCCCCTTAAGCTGGTCATCATTCTGATGACTCTTATTTCAAAAAAAGTTCTAAAATAAAATAATGTTTAGCAGAAAATAAACATAATATCCAACAAATTACTAGGAAAAAAATAAGGAAACAACTTATGAAACTCCTCATAATATTCCCAAGTAGCACTATCTTTAGAATATTGGTCCCACTTGACCTTGCACTATGATACTTCTCTATTACAAAAACCAAAATTATGAGTGTCAATCATTTTAATTGGTTCTATTCTAAAAATATCAAGTTATAGAACCTATAAAACATTACAATCTAACACATGAGAAGGATCAGTAACATACTTTTTAAGATAGGACACATGGAAAACATTATGCATGAGTGTTAAAGATAGTGGTAAAGCAAGCATGCACATCACAATATTGTAAAATTCTAAGAGCTAGAAAGGTCCCACATGTCTAGGAGATAATTTGATTAATTTTCCAAATTTTATCAAGCTTTTATATGGTTTAACCTATAGAAATATTTTGTCTCCAATTGAAAACTACCTTGTTATTTTCATGTTAGCATAGCTTTTCTATCTATCATTGGCTTCAACCAAAATTTTCCTTATTAACCTAACTTACTCTTCCATTTAAAGAATCATAAATGGACCAAAGGATACCCTATCTTATAAATTCTCCTAGCTAATTGGTGTTCTACACCTTATTCCATACAATATCTCAAATGAATCTATTTTTAGTGTTGATTGGTATGAGTTATTATTGGATGGTGGAGTCTGATCTTATTTAATTCCTAGTTCCCAACAAGAGGGGGATTGGGGGGGGGGGGAGGAAACACACCCCCACTAGAATTTCCATGGGGTTTGAGGGGGTTGGTGACCTATTTTGGAGCCCCCCTAGTGGTGGTTCAAGGGCAATGCCCCCAAAGCAATTTTTTTTGTGGAAAATGCATTATAAAATATTGTAATTTCATAGTTAATCTAGACTATTTACTATTAGTTTTTAGATATAATAGTAGAAATTTAGTTAATTTTTACCCTAATTTTTAATCCTCTTTTGATATGAAGGAATTTTAATCAGGCAAAAATTTGTGAGATTGAAGAGGATATTGTATTAGATGTATTACAGGTTTTTCCCTTCATTTTGTTGGACTAAATAATAAGGACTGGTAGTTTCTATGTGGATGTAGCCCATATTGGGTGAAACATTAGATATGTGTCTCTATTCTATTGTGTTTTCTAAATTTTAATTCTACCTTTATTTATTATTATTGATCTACATTCTATATTCTTAATAGTTATAGGTAAACTTAACCAATGGAAGATATTATTCCCAACTATATTGTTGATCTCTATAGTACATCCTTAAATATCTTATAAAACATGATTCACCCTCTATTTTTATCCATATATTTCCATATGGTATGTTGTATTGAAGTTCAATTAAATACCCAATGCTAAATTAAGAGTCAAAAATAATTTAGAATACATTTTTGGGTCCCTATCTGAAATAATATTTTCCAAAAACCCATGAAACCTATACACTTATTTAATGAACCTCTTCACAAGCATAGGGGCACCATCTAAATATTACTATAAATTAAGTGATCTACCTTATTGAGTTTATTTACAACCACCAAAATCATGTCATGTCAGTTCTAAGACATTAGTAACCCTTAGACAAAGTCCATACTAATGACCTACCACTTCTATTCTAGTATAATTTACAGGTATAACAACCCATTAGGATGTACATACTCATATTTAACTTTCTAATACTTTAAATGTTGAGAAAAAAATTAGTTGTATATTTGTTAATTCCTTTCCATAAATATAAAGGCCTCAGCTATGCTAGGATTTGGTCACACCTATATGGATTGAATAAGTAGCATTATGTAGTTCCTTGAGTAATACACTCCTTAGATTCTCCTTATTTGGTACATAAACCCTTCCTTTATACCTCAACAAACCATCATCTTCACAATTTAATCCCTCATACTTAGGATCCTAATCATTTTGATCCAATTCAAACTTTACATGTTCATAAAATTCATTTCCTAGAGAGAATTTCATAACTTGATCATAAAAGGTACTCCTAATAGCATCCAAATCTACTATATAGCTTAGATGACTAAGGGAATCTATAACCTTGTTTTCCTTACCTTTAATGTATCTAATGTCAAAATCATATTATAATAATAACTCTAACCATCATCTCTGACATGCATTTAGGTTAGGTTGGGTGAAGATACATTTAAGTCCCAAGTTATCAGTCTTGATCTCAAACAATTTTCCCAATAGATAATGCCTCCAAACCTACAAGGCATGAACAATTACAGCCAATTTCAGATCATGCAAGGTGTAATTTGTCTCATATGATTTTAACTTTCTAGACACATAAGGTATGATAGAACCCTATTGCATGAGGACTCTTCCAAGACCATTTCATGAAGAATAAATTATTATCGAGAATTGACCATTAAGATCAAGAAATCTCAACACTAGGGTCGAGGTAAGTCTTATTTTTATCTCTTGAAAGGCTTCTTCACACTTCACAGACCATATGAACTTCTGATTTTTCTAATGAAGAGAGGTAATCATATTTGTTATATTATAAAAGTTTGGAACAAACTTTCCATAATATCTTTCCAAACCCATAAAACTACTAACTTCATGGACATTTTTAGGTGTTGTCCACTCTATAATGGCTTTAATCTTTAAAATATCCATAGATATTCCTTTTGTAGATATAATGTGCCCTAAGTATTGTATGTTTTTTTGAAATAAATAACATTTTGGCAAATTCCCAAAAAGTTTATTTTTTTGCAATAATTATAAAACCAAGTTCAAATTATCTAGATGTTTCTCAGATTGAAAATAGAGGAGGATATCATCTAAAAAGACTTAAAAAAAATGATCTAGACAATCCCTGAACACATTGTTCATGAGCTTCATAAATTTTGTTGGCACATTTGTTATCCCAAAAGTAATAATTATGAAATAATAACTATAATATTAATTTTTGAAGGCTATTTTAAAAATATCTTCCTCATGAATCCTTAACTGATGATATCCTACTCAAAGATCAATCTTTGAGAAAATTTATGCTCCATGAATTTGATCAAAAAGATCATCAATGCAAGGAAAATGATACCTATTTTTTATCATTTCCTTAGTAAAAATCTTATATTCAATACATAGGTAAAGGATTCCATCCTTATTCTTAATAAATACAACTGGTACACCCCATGGTGACACACTTGGTTGAATCAATCCCTTTCACATAGCTCTTGAAGTTGAGCCTTCAACTCCAATAACTTGGTTTTTGTCATTCATTAGGGGGATTTATACTATGGTTTAGACCATAAAATTATTTTAATTATGAAATAAAATTCTCTCTTAGGGAGTAAACCCAATAATTCTTCAGGAAAAACATCTCAAAAATTTTGGATAAAAAGGATAATCTTTGATAGAAGGCTCCTTTGACTCCATCTTAGTTATTTTTAAAATAAATTCTTAATACCATTTTCTCTAAGATTTATTTAACTGAATTGATAAAATGTATCTAATATTAAATTACCTATTTACTCCCTAAATTTGGGTGTGATTACCCAAATCATCTAGACATTCAACACTTTTAAGTAGACAATCTACCTTGGCTTTATGTTGAACTAACCAGTTTAATCCTAGGAGCACATAATATGACCAAAATGGAGATGAAAACAAATCTAATACCATAGTGAATTCAATTATTTTTATATTATATTTAGCCAAACATTGATCAACCTCAACCTTAGATTCATTTTCATATTGAATTGACCATGCATTTGATATAACTCCAGGTTTTTTAGACAACTTTCTAAGCATACTAAGAGAAATAAAACATTAAGTATTTCTAGTGTCAATCAAAATTAAAATAGTTTGAACAAATAAATTAATTGATATATTAATAAGATAATCCTAAAATTCTACTTATCAATTATCAATAGCTACATGAGTTCTCTGATAAAAGGTTCCCTACTGTAAATAGAAACCTTTATTTTTACCATCTAATTTTCCTTGAGTGCATTCCATAGAGTAATTATCACCTTCACACATGAAGCATCCAATAGGTGGTCCTTTCCTATCAGATTTTTTATTTTATCTAAAACCTCATTTGAAACCATTACCTAGTTTCCTATTCCCTGAATCACTAGTAAACTTAGCATTTTGATTCTTGAACTGGTTTTTAGAGTTTACACTCCTCTTCTAATTCTTCTTTTTGAAATTCATTTTAAGAACTCCAATTTTTTTATTTAATTTATATCTAACCTAATTAAGTGAATTTATTTTTTTCTCCTACTTTAATACCTTTTTGATGACTTGATCCATAGTACATTTTCCATGCACATATACTTCACACCCAATTTGAGGTTTTAATACCATAAAGAATTTATTTATGTGAAACCTCTCATCTACCTGATACTAAAGGGCATACTTTAGGATCTTAGAAAATTGATCTTAATACCAATTCACTATAAGGTATTAATACTTCAAATTCTAAAAATAAGTCAGCTTTTGATCAAAATAAAGTTGGGGTAACCATTGTGATCTGAACAAGGTCATGAATTGTTCTCATGTGGAGGTAGTAGAGTCAAGGTTCATCTCTAATTTATTGTTTTCCCACTATGCATCTACTTCGCCAACTAGCTAGTAATCTCCCCAAAAAAATTTCATAACCTTAGAGTAATTCTAAATTTCAAAATACTTTTCCATCTTAGTTAGCCATATTTCAGCTCCATCTCCCAAAATGGTTCCATCAAACTTGGGTGGATTAAATTTATTTAAATATCATGCAAGCTCAGAAGTAACACATGCTCTCACATTTTGAGGAACCTCTTCTTTTCTAGGTTTTTGAGGAAATTATTACTCAATATGATGTTCTTTAGGTTCATTCTGATTGTTATTCTCAACATGGCCATGAACTTCCTATTCTAGGGTAGCTATATGGTCGCTAGTTTCATTCATGGCTATGACAATCTGATCAAGCTTTGTAGCTTATTTAGAGAAAAACTAATTTAGGTTAACTAGATCATTAACATTATTATTATTTGATGCACCCTCTCTAGATTCCCTTTGATGTGACATTATTATTTATAAATATATAATAATAAGAATACATTAATGGACACATTAAATCCAAGATTTTGAGTCTGAACTCTGATACCACAATGAACCAACCCCTCAAAGATAACTAGAGTAAGGTTAATTTTTTAAACTCATATTTAGAATTAACTTAGTATTAATGATCCTTAACTAAATGCATCATTTAAGATAAACTATGATATTAACTAAAAGGTTAAGTGTGTGATTCATTTATCTAGTGATCAATATAACATATGTTGATTTGTTGTCATAAAATTCAATAATATAATGTAGAATAATAATTCAAGTTATTAATTCAGACCTTAATGATTAAGTAATTCAATAAGTAAATATAAATTACAACAAAATGTTGTTATAAAAATTACATCAAATAGTACAAGTATACAATATTACATATCTGAATAACAAATTACAATTATATAATGTTCCATACAACATACGAGTCTCAAAGAACTCATTAATATCCAAAAATTATCCTAAGTAAGGAATATATAATTTTAATACTTTAAGAAAAGGAAGAGTATCATTTGAGTTCTTTTCAACACCAACCATGGACCGTTGATCCCCTACATAATCTCCCAACAATGGAATGGCCCTCCTTTCATATATGGGTAGATAGTGATAGTGCATAAATCAATAAAGTCAAATAGAAACCCATGTGTTTTAAGATAACTATCACATGCATCATATCATAAAGAAATATATTATAACATGATATTGTGCAATACATGAAAACTAAATCAAATAAGTTAAATTAAAATGTTAAAACCATAAACATTACTTCAGACAAAGTTTTAATATAGTTTTCTAGATCTCAAGATCAATCAAATTCACACACAAAATTCAATTGAATAACTCCAATATACATATTAATGGTTCTAAGTACATGAATTCCACCTATTTTTTTAATGTTAGTAATACCACATAAACATAATAATGCTAAAATGCATATATTTAAATCATAGAAAGATTTACATAATGGAATCCATGGTATATATGAATACAAAAACATCATAATATTTCATTTTCATCATTACGAGCATTTATATACCATAATCAACTACTAGATATTCAAATAACCCTCTTTGATCAAACAAATTATTCCTTCTTAACATAAAACAAAGAACAATAGTAAAAACTTAATTCACAGTCAGATTTTAATGATCATTTATTTACTACCAATTTTCATATAGTTCTATATTTATTTATAAATATTACTCCCAAACATATATAATCCCTTGTAATCATGAAAGGCATATAAACCCATAGTACTTATTTATATAAATCCAAACAAAATTACTAATAATTAATCATATATTAATTTCCAAAATGTCAACAGTGTTTTGATTCCAAGTATGTCTCATGTTTAAATTAAGAGAAATAAAACCCAAGTTTGGATTTTAGATAAGTTCATTTAAAACCTAATAATATATATAACATATCAAATAATCCACGTAGTAATGAAAAACCACTTCATTTACTTATAAGACTCAGTTGCATATATACATACACACAAAAAAAAAAAAAAAACATGTACATTAAATATGATACAACATCACCATAAATATAATACACAAACATTAATATCTTAATATTTTATTGAAGCTACAACCATATAAAAATAACTAGTTCGATGCTATTTCACAACACAAAATTCCATTTCCATATAACCATGATCTACCTAATAGCTATAAGCTTTACTATTGATAGTTGATCCTCTAACTATCAAAATACACCAAATTATTCACAAGTATTGAAACCAAGAAAACCTTTTGACATATTCTCACTATAAACTAAATTCTCAATTCAAATAGTCATGCCTCAGTAATCCAAAAGCCAGGTAATAAAGGTTAACAAAACATATATTTTGTTTGACTCTCCTAACAACCATAAAATGAAAAAATATATATGGTTAGAATCTTATATGAATATTAGAAGAAATACTAAGTTCATAAAATCTTACCCAAATATATTATATTTATACTTTAATCATCTAAATAAAAAAACCTCATTAAAATTTGAATAGTTCAAACACATATACCATAAAATCTATATACTCCTCTAGCTTATCCAAATTACCATGTATCTATGGATAAATTTAAATCAAAAACCTTATTCCATATGTGTATATTCAACAATAAAAAAAATATGCCTTCAAAATTTGTATACATAGTTATCAACTTACTTAGTCATTTATAAAAAGAAATGGATATTTGAGGTTCATTCATTCTCAACCCTATGGATGGGTTGAGCCCATACCTATCATAATTTATGAATGACCCTATTTTCCATATATATATTATATTAAAAATTAAAAAATAAATCCATAGAAAGGAAAAACATATATATGCCTTCAAAATAAACTCAACATTTCAATTGTGTTCACAACTTGGTATGGACGATCTTACTAAAGGTTCGAACCAATGACCAAGATAATAATAATTTTAAAACTAAAAAACATAATTATTTAAACATTCGAGGTTATTCCCAAAATTAGTTGAAATAACTATAGGGTTTAAAACCCTACACTTTTTCCCAAATATAAAAAATATTTACACTTCATAACCCATAAATATCTTGAAATCCTAGTTTATCTTCTAGGTTTCCTTATTTTTTTCTTATTATCATTATCAATAATAAAAAAATTCACACACATATAAATTAAAATGGAGGGGGGTACCCATCATATATATATATATATATATATATATATATATATATATATATATACCTAGATCCTCAAAAACACAACATAATTTAACCAATGACATCCACGTTACATCACAAAAGAGTTTCAATAGAGAAAATCAGAAGGATTTAAAAGTAAACACTACCTCCAAAACACAGTTCCAAGTAGAATAAGTCTATAGTCTTTGTTCTCTCTATTTATCCTTGGACCATGCTTTTATTTCTTATATTTTTCCATTTTAATATGCTCCATAAGCTACATATTCCATTTATCTACAAAATTTTCCTACATACATGCCAAAGTTTTGGAATTCTTCTCCTCCAATTTCTTAATACTCAGTTAACCAATAAAAAAATTCATCATCACAAAACCATGTAAACAAAATAGTCTACCAAGTTTCACATTTTGACTTGAAGATTATAGAAAATCAATGACTCAACCCTAAATTTTATTGAATATCCCAAAGTGTATACTCATTTAAGCATTATATAACCAAATGATAGTTATCGTCTTAATAAATGCCAATTATTACCATGCAATGTGATATGGTTCAAAATTGTATTGACTTTACATTATAATAATGTATTTAATAAAAAGTGTCATATTTAATATTTGACCATGTAATATGCATTATGCCTCATCTAAAAAAATATACCTCATTTAAATTTTAAAACCTTTACAAGTTAAAATTATGGCCTTCGACCAAAAAAACATGCATAAGCCTTGATTCAGTATTCAAAGCCTTCACATCCTTTCCAATATAATATGACTTTTAATTGATCACATATGTCAAAATATTAAAACCATAGAATCAACAAGGTAATTCAATCCCTTTTAATTATAACAATGACTTCAACTAAATCAACATGTCCTAAGGTTTATGTAAAAACTTGATATAAAAGTAAACTGATTTATAGATAATACATTAATTACCCTATATATAATGTTATTAATGTTTAAAACAAATATTAACATAAATAATTATAAATTTTGTTAAAATATTAGAATTATACTTTACATCACATCAATATCATTCAAGAAATTTGGATCATAAGTTATGATAAATATAGACACATAAAGTAAACAAAGTAAAACATTTTAATTTACTTCTGCAAACACATGCCACATTCATTCAATCCATATGGTAAAAAGTCACAATAAATGGAGTAATATACATATATAATAATTTGAACCATTATATGACCTCATAAATTAATACACACTACAAGGGTTAGACAAATATGCATAGATTATTCAATCATACCAAATAAGAAGATACGTCAGTAATATGATGCATGCTTCTAAAATTAGTATTAACCATCTAACAATCAATAAATATATTTCTAATCTATGTGATGTGTGTAGGGTTCCCACCTAATTCTCTCATCCCCCACTTGTATTGATTTTTACCATCCTCTCTAATGATACCCCCCCCCCCCTTCGCCACAGTTAGGATGGTGGAATCCATTATTCATCCACCTTAGTACAAGTGAACAATAGTTAAACCACATCAAGTAAACATCATAATACACTGCTTTAATAGAATATATTATATAATCATCATTAAAATTTATCATAGCATAATAAAAATAACTAAATTCCAATTAACTATCATATCATAAGCAACAAACACTATCTATAATCAACATAAAACTAATCTAATTACCTAACAAATCAAGTAAATCAATCACCAACCAAAAAATCAATAATAAATAAATTAGTAAGTATAGAGGAAAATTGGGATGTAACATATCTTATAATATAGATAGAATTTTTACATATCTAAAATAGCCAATTTACATTTCAAATAAATTATTATTAATTCCTAGACAAAACTATTTACCACAAGGGTCTAACTCTTCTACTAGTGTCAAGCCACATTCAATGACTATTTTTAACATTGGGAAGTCTCTATTATGCTAGAATAGACATGTTTCATGGGTTATTATTAATGGAAAATAAATAATATTCAACTATAAATAAAAATAATTCCTAAGGTTATACTCACTTTGGAATTACTTAGCCACACTTTGAGAATCACTTAGAAACTTTAGGAATCATTTACCACTTTCTTGACATATTATCAAAAAGGCATAAACATATAAAATCCCCTTAAAGGAGTAGCCATAAGTCCTAGTATGAGTCAATGAAATTCAAATTTTCTTTTATCCAAAATTTTAAGATCAAAATATTTAATTGCATTCTATAGTGTTCACAATGTTGCACACACACACACACATATAATTGGGGTAACTACTATGATTTCATACCTCCTCATAGTATGTGAATGTAGGTAAAAATCTAAAATTAAGAGAGGAGTTTTATGGGTTATCCAACACAAAATAATAACCTTGATTTCAAGAGAAACTTGTGGTAAAAATAAAAATTAAGGTTTATATGAAAAGATAAGGAAATCAAAAATCAAATTAAAGGACCAAAGGTGTACACATGCATATGAACCATTTTTAGGTGTAGGCATAGGGATCTAAGGAGTTATATACATTAATAATGAAATATTTTTGGGTAGATACAAGATAATACTATCTCTAAGCTTTGGGAAATCTTATTCAACCTAAGGGTATTAACCCAAATAGGTAGCCTTATAATAAAGAGACTACATGATCCTTCATTTAATTATCAACCTAGGCACACATAACTTTGTAATTGATTTTCACTATGTGTAAAACTAAAAAAAATTGAATAATTTATTAACATAAATAATAATTTAATTTTGTACAAGGAAACACAATTGTTGAATGGAAACACTCTTATAAAAATTAAATGATAAGGTATGTCACAGTTGTGGGAAGTAAATTACAAGAAAGTAAATGATAGGAATGTAAACCATAATTTTAGAAAGTAATTTACATGATATTAACTGACATGGAAATAAATTATAACATATATTTTTAATCTTCCTAAAAAATATTAATGAAACACAAAATTACATAAATGAAATGCACACATAATAAAAATAAAGTAACTAGAGTCTAGAAAACCAATCCAATGAATTCTTGTGAGTGGACCTGATCTAGAGTTCATTCTAGAAAAAGTTTCCAAATCATGATGAAAACAATTTCACAGTGTAGAGATCATCAAGAGCTTTTTGGCACTTTTGCGGTTTGAAAAATAGAGTCTGGATGCTCAAGATATAACCAGTTGAAGAAATCTTGCAACAGGGGTGTCAAAAGTGACGTGGCACTGTGGAAATATGCCAAGTGGACCAATAGCCATTTGACATGTGGAAAAATAATTAGGTGCAAAAAAAATTTGGTTTGGTTTTTTTATTCACATGTTATTTGAAATTTTCAAACGTTTAAAGGTGCCAAAGGCCAAACTGCCACATCACCCACCACGTCACTCCACCAAACATGCATTAACCAAGTCAAAGCATAGCCTAATTTGGTGCATAAGCCTTAGGCATTTGAAAAGGAACAAACTTGGCTATTTTAAGCATTTAAACTATCATACCCAATGCATGTGGGACAAAGACAAGTCAAAGGCACCAAAAAAGGAGGGAAAAACTTTCAAATATCATGCTAAGCACCTTAAAAGAAGGAAGGCCGACCTTTTCACTCTTTCTAAGTGCCTAAAAAGGTGGGAGGTGGTTTTGAACCTTTGACTTGCCACCTAAAAGGTTAATGCCTTGACCACTTCAGCCATGGAGGTTGAAGTGTTATAAAAGGGACTAATTTCTACTTGAATAGACATAGGAAGCTGACTGTGTATTGGAGATTATAGACCCGCTTACAGTATTTGGTCATTTTGGAGCCCTTAGATGTCAAATCAGAGCTCAGAGTAAACTACAAAGTTATTTATAATTCTGATATTCTCTATGTAGTATATTAATTTTCCCATTTTGGAGAATTGGTGATGCCATTTTGAACTATGGAAGTTAGCAATTTTGATTTTGGAGAAGCCTCTGCGTGTGATTCAGGAAGGTGAAGGACGTGTTGAGTCATCTAAGGTATTTAAAAGGTCTGATCACTATTTTTATAGAGAGATATGATCTTTTTTTATTTTTTAATTATTATTTTGGCTTGCAAATTTAGCAACAATTAATGGATCGATTCTATACAAACCTGGGGACGTGGGAATTCTGAACCCCGTAAATGATTTTTGTGTTTTGATCTTTGAATTCAGTTTTGCATTTCATTTTTAGTTAATTTATAGATTATAATTCAGATTTTAATCAGAATGCCAAAATTACTCATTTGATCATTTACGGGAAATTGGATAAAATCAAGAATTTGAAAAATCTGACAGTTTCAATGGATATTTGATGTGATCTATTAATTCACCTTTATTTCAGTTTTGAAACTTGATTTAAATCATATTTTAATTATATTTAATCATTCCAACATCTTATATGTTGAGAAATTTAGAATCCATACTTGTAAAATTTCACTTAGAGTTTATCAGTGGAGTTTATGGATCAAGTTGGTATCAGAGTAGTTAGAATGCAGGGATTGCTTCTAGTTGTGTATTGACAATTGCTTCCAAAATAGTTGGATTATTGGTTTAAAGATTGATTATATTGTAGTGTGTAGTGTGGAATCAGGTGTTTGCAAGAAACCATGGGAAAGTTATCACAGATTGAGGTCATCAAAGATGAAAAAGCAATCTTGAGATGCCAAAAATTTGCACTTGAATTTCAAGTGGCAAAGTTAAAATTGGAGCTTGAATCTAAGGATGAGCTCTTGATTAGATTTCATTTTGGTGAGTGAAAAGGTCGGCCTTCCATCTTACTAGGTGTTTAGCATGAGATTTGAAAGTTTTACCCTCCTTTTTTGGCACCTTTGACTTGTCTTTGTCCCACATGCATTGGGTATGACAGTTTAAATGCTTAAAATGGTCAAGTTTGTTCCTTTAAAATGCCTAAGGCTTAGGTGCCAACTTAGGCTATGCTTTGACTTGGTTAATGCATGTTTGGTGGAGTCATGTGGTGGGTGACGTGGTAGTTTGGCCTTTGGCGCCTTTAAATGTTTGAAAATTTCAAATAACATGTGAATGAAAAACACCAAACTAATTTTTTTTACACCTAATTATTTTTCCATGTGTCAAATGGCTATTGGTCCACTTGGCATATTTCCACAGTGCCACATCACTTTCGACACCCATGTCACAAGATTTCTTCAATTGGCTATATCTTGAGCATCTGTACTCCATTTTTCAAACTGTGAAAAGTGTTGAAAAGCTCTTGATGAGATCTACACTATGAAATTAGTTTTATCATGATTTGGTAACTTTTTCTAGAATGAACTCTAGATCACACCTCCCTACAAAAGAGGCTTTTGGTCTCCAAAAGTCGACTATCACTTGAAATCTTATAACTGGTCTATTGCATCCATGAAAATAGAACCCAATCATAGCAAGAGATATAAACAATTGCATTAAAATGATTCACAATCAAACTATATAAATTCCTAATCCAAAGGCATGAGTAAGTTAATCTGCAACTGCAAAAGTGATTACAACATATCAAACTGCCTACCCAAATGTCACATCCTATAAAGTGGTGAATTGCCAAAACCTAAAACAACTCCCAATGTAACTACAAGACAAGTTTATAATGCTGATAACATACAATTAATGTTGTAGGCATGTTGAAATATAATGCCCTAGTATGGGACTTATATGCTAAGAAAATGCAAACAACAAAAAGTGCATGCTGCCTAACATTTAAACATGCCCAAAGGGTCTTTAAAAATGCATATAAACATCTCTTGTGACAAAATAGATACATTCAAAATATCAGTCTAACTATTAAATGTTGTGAGTAAACAACTCACAACATCACTCTGCTAGATCCCCAACTGTTTCAAATGAGTTAATGTCTTATCCATTTTTAGACTACCCATACAGTATATTCTGGAGATCAAAATCTTAGAGTTATCAAAAAGTGAGAATTGAAAAACTTCATATGATAAACCTGTCTTGAAGTGTTCCCACCAACTCTATTCTACATCTATTAAAGCTTGTTCATTCCCTTAGGTGAATTCTTAACCATGCTTTGCAAAAATAATGTAGTGATAATCCACTTGACCAATTCTTTCTTTCTAGTAATATTGTTTTTGGTGATTTTGAAAGATACACTAAGGGCATATGATCTAAATTGTTGTTTAAAATGGGTTATAATGGAGGAGGACCTGGTAGAGATAGCCAAGGAATATCTAACCCAATTCAGGTTGAGCATAAATCTCTTTGTGCAGGTTTGGGTTATACTAGTGTGCAGGTGGATGATGGCAAAGTTTCTTCCATGGCTAAAGGAAGACGAGCTTCCAATAGCGAAGGTTCTAGGCCACTAGTTCAAAGGTGTAAAGGTAAAAGAGGTATTAGGATTCCACCTCCTAATTCCTACACTAAATCTTCTAATCCAATTGATACTTTTAAGAATTTTGGATATAATGTACAGAAGATAATGCAATCATTTCCATGCACTTTTTGTGGGATGAATAACCATAGTGATAAGATTTTTTGGAAATGAAAAGCTTTGTTTAATCAGGTTGCATGTTTGAAAGACCATTCTCATGTTAAGTTGGGAATTAGCAAAAGGGGACCCTCACCTAAGAAGGATGTTTGTACTCATTGTGAAGTGAGTGGGCATAGGATTGATAGATTTTTTAAGCTTCATTCATCTTCATATTAAAGTAATGTTAAAACTAAGATGATTTACAAACCTCTCAATAAGGTTAATGAAGGTAATTCAATCCATAATATAGTTGACAATCCAACCCAAGATAAGGTAAAACCTACAAGTGAAAATCCATTTAAGAGGTTAAGTCAACAATCTTTTCAATTACATATAGCAAAACCCAAATTGATAAAGCATGCAATTGATAATGAGTCCACAGAGACAATCAATTTCACTAGGAAGAAAGGATTGGTTAAGTGGATTATCACTACATTCTTTTTGCAAAGCATGGTTAAGAATTCACCTAAGGGAATGAATAAGCTTTGATAGATGTAGAATAGAGTTGGTGGGAACACTTCAAGACAGGTTTATCATATGAAGTTTTTCAATTCTCACTTTTTGATAACTCTACGATTTTGATCTCCAGAATATACTGTATGGGTAGTTTAAAAATGGATAAGACATTAACTCATTTGAAATAGTTGGGGATATAATAGAGTGATGTTGTGAGTTTTTTCCTTACAACATTTGACAGTTAGACTGCTATTTTGAATATATCTATTTTGGCACAAGAGATGTTTAGATGCATTTTTTAAGACCCTTGGGGCATGTTTAGATGTTAGGCAACATACACTTTTGGTTGTTTGCATTTCCATAGCATATAAGTCCCATACTAGGGCATTATATTTCAACATGCCTAAAACATTAATTGTATGTTTTTAGCATTATAAACTTGTCTTGCAATTACATTGGGAGTTGTTTTAGTTTTTGGCAATTCACCACTTTATAGGATGTGGCATTTGGGCCGGCAGTTTGATATGTTGTAATCACTTTTGCAGTTGCATATTCACTTACTCATGCCTTTGGATTAGGAATTTATATAGTTTGATTTTGAATCATTTTAATGCAATTGTTTATATCTCTTGCTATGACTGGGTTCTATTTTCATGGATGTAGTAGACCAGTTATAAGATTTGAAGTGATAGTCAACTTTTGGAGACCAAAAGCCTCTTTCGTAGGGAGGTGGGATCTAGAGTTCATTCTAGAAAAATTTTCCAAATCACGATGAAACCAATTTCACAGTGTAGATCTCATCGAGATATTTTTGGCACTTTTCATGGTTTGAAAAATGGAGTTTGGATGCTCAAGATATAGCCAGTTGAAGAAATCTTGCGACAGGGGTGTCAAAAGTGACGTGGCACTATGGAAATATGCCAAGTGGACCAATAGCCATTTGACACATGGAAAAATAATTAGGTGCAGAAATAATTTGGTTTGGTGTTTTTTATTCACATGTTATTTGAAAATTTTAAACATTTAAAGGTGCCAAAGGCCAAACTGCCACGTCACTCCACCAAACATGCATTAACCAAGTCAAAGCGTAGCCTTAGTTGACCCCTGAGCCTTAGGCATTTGAAAAGGAAAAAACTTGGCTATTTTAAGCATTTAAACTATCATAACCAATTCATGTGGGACAAAGACAAATCAAAGGTGCCAAAAAAGGAGGGAAAATCTTTCAAATCTCATGCTAAACACCTAGAAAGAAGGAAGGTCAACCTTTTCACTCTTCCCAAGTGATTAGAAAGGTGGGAGATAGTTTTGAACCTTTGACCTTCTACCTAAAAGGTTAATTCCTTGACCACTTCAGCCATAGAGGTCAAAGTGTTATAAAATGGACTAATTTCTACTTGAATAGACATAGGAAGCCGACTGTGTATTGGAGATTATAGACCCACTTATAGTATTTGGTCATTTTGGAGCCCTTAGAGGCCAAATCAAAGCTCAGAGTAAACTACAAAGTTGTTTATAATTTTGGTATGCTATATGAAGTATATTCATTTTACCATTTTGGAGAAGTGGTGATGCTATTTTGAGCTATAGAAATTACCAATTTTGATTTTGGAGAAGCCTCTGCGTGTGATTCAGGAAGGTGAAGGACGTGTTGAGTCAGCGAAGGTCTTTCAAAGGTATGATCACTATTTTTATAGAGAGATATGATATTTTTTTGTTTTTTAAGTACTATTTTGGCTTGCAAATTTAGCAACAATTAATGGATCGGTTCGATACGAACCTAGGGACGTAGGAATTTTGAACCCCGTAAACAATTTTCATGTTTTGATCTTTGAATTTAGCTTTGCATTTCATTTTTAGTTAATTTATATATTATAATTTAGATTTTAATCAGAATGCAAAAATTACTCATTTGATCATTTATGGGAAATTGGATAAAATCAAGAATTTGAAAAATCTGACAGTTTTAATGGATATTTGATGTGATCTATTAATTCACCTTTATTTCAGTTTTGAAACTTGATTTGGATCAGATTTTAATCAGATTTAATCATTCCAACATCTTATATGTTGAGAAATTCAGAATCCGTACTTGTAAAATTTCACTTAGAGTTTATCAGTGGAGTTTACGGATCAGGACCTGACCTCAGTTGGACTAAGTTTTTAATTCCTCCTTTTTTAGGATAAAATTATATAAAAATTATTGGTACTAATTAAAATATATCATGAGCTTAGTTGTTATATGTTTGTTACAATTTGATCTGAAATTTCTCTTAATAAAAAATATTTTATTATAGTCTATACTTAATTACTATTGATTCATCAATTACTTATTTCCTAATTATTTCCTAGAACCATTTTTTTATATTTGTACAAAGGGGGAAGAGTATTATTATCTAGTTTATAATAATAAAGGTTACAACCATAAAATTAAACTATGCTAAAATAACATGAAGGAAAATAAAATATAGTTTGGAAGAATAATATGTTAAAACCATAAAAATAAAGTGGTCCAATGAGAATGAACATTTTATAAGTGGTAATAATACCTTTCATCCTATAAAAATTACTTTCCACACTTTCTTGAGTCATTTCAAAGTGGTTAGACATTGAAAATTAGCCTTCATAGTTTGTAGCTAGTAAATAGTCACCAACAATAATTGATGTGGTGGAAACCATTCAACTATTATGGGTTTACTTGGGAAGGTGGTTAAGAAATGGGACATAATCATATGTGAATATTAATGCAAGACATGGTGAATAGGATAATCATTAACAAAATGAGGGTGTTTTTTGGGATGTGAAAAGAAGTGGGATGACTAGGCATAAGGTAGAATTAAGATTGGTTAAGAAATATATAATCTAGTAGATACTATAAAATATAATACACAAATTCTATGCATCTATTGAAAATGTAAAAACCATAATTATCCTAGATAAATAATATAATTACCTAACTTGGTATTAATTTACTAATAAAAAAATTAATTTTGTAGAATATTTTGGTAGCTAGTCTATTGGAGTAACAACATATAGTCCCATAGGAGAGGTGAAAAATTACTAACTAATTAATCTAACATCCTATGTGATGAGTAACAATGGAGAATGGTTTAATATTGAAGAAAAGAATATCAAAGTTTTTGAGATCAATAACTTTTGAAATGTTTATACTAACCTTGTGAATCATGTGGGAATGTTCTATGAAGTGAACATACCAATTATAAAGAAACTAGTTCTTGGTGATTACCAATAATAATAAAATTGTTTAATATCTAATAATGATATAAAGATAAAATACTAATCATGAAAATGACCATGTAAAGGAAGAAATAATAGGTAGCAAGTTGATGGTAGTGGATATAGGAAATTAAATTTAGGAGTGGATACAAAAAGAAAACATGAAAATAGTGGTTGTATGTGCATGATTTGGACCAATATATATTATGGTAAGTGATTACATGACCACATAGACATTGTGAGAACATCGATTTGTGTCCATAGAATGTATGGGATAAATATGTAGCAAGATAAGTAGAAATATAAAACATGAAAAATGAAGAACATTAATCCCAAAACTCATGAAAATAAGCCTATTTATCATTTGTAGTGATTATAGTGTGTATTTATATGTTTAAGGCACATGTAATAATCTAAAGATAGTCCTATAACATTTAGAAGAAAATATACAAAGTAAAATAGAGGTTTAAGGTTGTAGGCATGATTTCTAAAGAAATGTAAGAAATAATACAAATGAAGAAGACAAAATAGATTGATTTATTATTTTTTCTTGGCCCTTAATTAGGTATTAAGATGGTTTTCCAATCAAGGATATTTATATAGTAATTAGCTAGCCATAAATATATTTTTATATCCAATAATGTTAAGAATGCTCAAGAGTTTTCATTGTCAATTTATTTTTTTATTTGTTATTATTTTTGTGATTTTTTAACTTTTTAAGAAGTGGTTACATGATGAAAGGTTAGGAATAGGCTGTCACATAGCCTCTATAGCTTCCAGATCAATATGATACTTGAGTGTGCATATGAATTTATCCTTAGTTTTAGCTCATTATCTAACATGTATGAAACATAGAACCATATTTTTTGATGTTTTTTTGGTGATATTATTATATGAAATAATGAAATAATTTATATTATTCCATTGGAAATATCCTAGTTTACTTAACCCATCAAGATGCAATATTATCAATTTTTGATTTACGTCTAAGTGATATGAAGATGTTCAACATAGTTCACTAGATGATGTGGGCATCCCATATGATAACATCGATCACACTAGTGGGTGTATTTTATTGTATATCTTTTGATAAAGAGGAATGTTGGAAAGACTTTACTTCAACCAGGTTGTTATCAAACCTATGAGATTTCAGACAAATTTCAAAGAGATATTCACCACCATGTATGTATTTTTTTAGATGTTAGTTGAGAAATAAAATCAACAATGAAATTATTGATTTCAAGCTTATCGACAATGGTAATATTGATCTCATGAAGTAAAAAAAATATGTCACATAATATTAGATAAAATATGATTGGATGATCAATATGCATAATAACATGGCATATACTATTGGATTTTTTTTTTTAATATCATATATAACTATAATAATTAATTCACAATTACCATATAGTTTATCTCTAGCCCAAAAAAAGGTTTTAGTTAATTTAGTGTATGTCATGGTTCATTTATCCACCCATTTGGCCAAGGAAAACTCATAGTGTTATGTTAAATGCATAAGAAAGGATATGGGAATGAATTTTTCAATCCGATCCTTAGAGAACATATATTAACATGAGAGTGACATACAAAACTTAAAATGCATTCTGACTTGAAATATTAAAAAATAAATCAACATTATCAGATAATAGAAAAGTTATTAGTTCTAAATTTTTGATAATTTATAGCATTTAATATAATAATTCTGAAGTAAAATACTAACTTTTTTTTTTGTTTATAAATGAAGTTTTATGATCATTTCTATCTTGGTTAGTGTTATCACTCAAAAGTGTACCTTACAAAGAACCTATGCCTGTTCTCACTTTTGATGATATAATGGAAAATATCCAAGGTGTGGGTGACCTTATTATGGAGATAATATCTATATGAAAGGCTGGTTACCTTTATTACATTGACCAACTTCTCTCTAAACTCTTGCATATAGTTCTTTTTTGACTAGGAAAAGGGTATAAGGAGTAATGCTAAAGTTGAAAAGGGAAATAAAAACTAAAAATTGGGGTGATGAACGAATATTAAATTCAAATATGCCTATACTTGACACAATTTTTAATCTAAATAAATTTCACACATTCACTTCATCTTCATACAATGACTATTGCATAAGTATTTCACATAGAGATCTTGACAAACACCTACACTAGCTTGAGAGGAATGAACAATGGTTGAATTCACTTTCAAATTAGGTAGAAATCAAAATTAGACACTTTATATGACCTTAAATAATACTAATTTTTTAAATAAAGGTGAGAAATTAAGACATAAACATAAAAAAACAATCATTCACTAATTTCTATTAATGAATTGAGAACACACTTCATGAATAACTTGAAGATGGAGGAAAAATTCATCTCTTTATTGCTTCAAATGTGAGATAGTACAGATTTTGGAAATTTTTTAGTAATAAAAATGAATAATAATCATAATCATTCAATAATTAATTTACATATATAAAATAATAAGAGATATAGAAGACAATAAGTCTAAGATGAGTATTCATGCAAGTCTTAGTTTACTCCTGCTTCAACTCAAAATTGAACTCCACTTTCAACTTGAATTTTTTAAAACATATTATCCTATGTATAATTTAATTGTAAACATTATTTAATATAATATTTCATGGTAGGAGAGGAGTATATTCTTTCATGTTTGAAAATTCAAAGGGCTCTTCATGCATCTTGAATATTGAGTTAACTTTTTATGATCTTCCATGAAAATTTTGATCTTATTTAGTTAACTCTTTTTGGTCTTTAGATAAATAATATTAATATTTAATTAATCTTAAATTCATAATTTAATTAAATCCACTTTCATCTTAAGTTGACTGGAATTATCTTGACTTCACAGTTGGAGTTCAACTTTACTTATCTTGACTTGTAACTTGCATGCAACTTGACTTTTTGAATTTTCTAAATTTAGCCCAAAGGGGGGGTATATTAAGAGAGGGATTTCATGATTATATTATATTTATTATTTTTCTTATAAATATTTCTTAAAATATTGGCCAAAACATGAACTCAACTTCTCCAATTTTGCATGTTTTAAACTCCATTTTTCAAGGGCTAACTGAAGATTTCTTATTGTTGACATGTAGCTATTAAATTTAGCCCACAATAGAATGATATAGTTATATATATGGGAGGTTTTTTATTTTTAATTTTCCATTTAATATTCTTGATAATTATTTACTTTATGATGACTAAAGAAACTTTCCAAACTGGTTCTTCTTCCATATGCATATCTTGTGCAAATTTGACAAGCTTTTTGAATGCAATGTGAGAGCCATAACGTTGGCGGATATTCATAATTATAATATATATAGATAAAAATAGTATTTTAACACAATAAACATGGTTTAATAACATAAAAAAAAGTTTTAGATCCAAACTCCATGTAAAACTCCAAAAAACACCATTTTATGCTTTCATATGCTCTCTTGTTCTCAAGAAACCCTGATTTGGATTAGGGGTATAAAATGCATTATAAGATTTAAAAATAATAATAATATTATTTTTTTATATATATCAATGGGTTAGACCTATAAAATCTTAAAAATCTCCAAAATTATTCACCAAACTCCCTAATAAAATTTCACAAAAAAGTGCTTGCTTGTTGCTTGAGGGATAAACTTGAGATGTTTTTCAATGATATGAGCCTATTTTTAATTGGTTTTAATTTTATTATCATTTAATTATACCTTTAAATTAATTATTCACACTCTAAAATCAAAATTTTTTGTTGGAGGGACCTGAAATACCCATTTGCAACTCTATTTATGAGCAAAAAAGTGGAGAAACCTTCATTCCCTTCCTGATCAAACCTATATATAGGAATTTTATATATTATAAGGTATATTAAATACAATAAAATAATTTTAAACATTAAATTATATCAAAAAATATCCCCGTGTAAAATTTCAAGAGTTTTCATTTAATAAAACTCAAAATATGCACTTTTTGTTGTTCACTAGCTTGCCCAATTTCCTTTTTGAACACTTGTAGGTCTGTGTTTTGTCATTTTATTGAGTTTTATTAGAAATAAATGCCTAAATATTTTTAATTATTACCTATAATAACCTATATTATCATTACAATAATTCTTTGTGCTCAAAAAATCACTTAAGCCTCTCAAAAATTATCTTTTTTGACTATCCCTCTTACTTGCTTAAAACCCTAATGCTTAATCCTTTGCATTTATTGATCATTTTATATTAAATTTTTTTTTTTTAATATGTATAAATGTATTATATTCTACATAATATCTCAAAAAACCTTTATTTTTTAACAAATAACTCAAAAATACAAACATACTTGCTTAAAACCAAGCAAATGAGGGTTTAAGAAGGGTTTTAGAGCACTTGTTATTCTTAACAATTGTTCATAAAGTTAAGAAACTATAGCATGAAAAAAATAATTTAATATTAATATAATAAGGGATTAAAAATATTTTTAATATTCTTTTATCCAAATCCTCTTCAGCTTCATGTATTGAGCATCTAAAACTTGCCTTCACTAGCTTGCAAATAACTAGTTAGATGAATAAAAGAAACCTCTCTCAAATTTTGGACTTGTGAATTGTTCATGAGAATGATTATAGAATGATTAATTTCTTTTTTATGTTTTTAATACCTTTTTTTATATTTTATCCATGAATTTATTCTTTTTAAAAACTTTCACATAAGCAACTTTGACCAATGGTGGTAAAATTGTCAACAATCTTGGCAACTTTATTGGGATATTTGTCTACTAAACACTCAATAGCAGTAGATATATCTATTGGGACATGGAGTAATGAAAATATAATATAATATTATACTAAAAATTCCTTTTCAAGTAGCTCTATAACTGATATTTCCCTCAAGTAGCAATTATTGAATTGAAAACTAAAACAACTATCAACTAAAAGATGTGCAAGATAACACTTAGAGGAATTGAAAACTAGATTACTAAAAAAACATGTGAAAAAATCAAGATCCACCTAGATAAAAATATAAACCTCTTATTTCCTTTCCATGTGATTGATGAAGATGACTAATAATCTTTTGTGTGAGTACCATTTTGGCTGGATCAACTCTTTTCCTTATTTTCAACCTCTTTGGCTTATCTTCAAGTGAGTCAAATGAAGTAAATATTTATCAAATATAAAAAAAATAATAATGTGGTTCAATATTCACCTCATTTTACTCTTTAAAATGAATAAATCTTTCCTATGTAACCATATTCTGATTTATCTTCACAGCCACTTTACCAATGTCTTCACAAGGAGATGTAGGCCTACAAAAATTCTCTAAGTCTTGAATCAACTCAAAGTACCAATGTCATAAGTTATAAAAACATTATTTATCATCACTTGTATATTTTTTAGGTTTACTATGAGTCACTACATATTTTTTATCTTTATTTAACCCATGTTTAAGACTATTACCTTGTGGGAGGGAAAGATATTACATTTGGTGTCATAGGAATATAATTAATAATCGGTTTCTATTAAAACTAAGGTGCTTGGTGAATTTTGTTTGCTTCAACATGCTAATTTTTATCTTAGGGCTCATCTATATCCCTTCTCTTGGATCTTATAATGTCTAAAACAAATTTATTTGATTTGATAGACTCACCAATATATTTACCACCACATGATAATCAACTTAAAAATTCATCAAGATTGCATCCAATTGTACTTGTCTATGATTTGATTCCTCTTGTGTCATTTGAATGATTTACATATTTTTTGCTATTAAAGCTTGATTATACACATCATTGATGGTAGAAGGATACCAAATTGAATCTTGTATCAAATTATTTTATACTAAAACAAGGGCCTTAGTTGAGGAAGGAAAATTAGGATTAATTGCAACATATGGTTTGGATGATATAATGGTTCCTTGAGATTAATATAAATGCCTATTAGCTTGATATTTTTGCATTTTTATCTCAACTAACTCATTACTAAAATATTATAGCATACTTTTTAATTCATTAAGCCCACTAGATTGACTATGAGGAGCTTGCTCTTGATTTTGAGGGTCTGGAATTGAGGCCATTGGTGGTGCTTAAGGAGGTATAATAGGATGTAATTATGGACAAATTAGCATTAGAGATGTAGGAACAAGTTTACCATTTTAAATTAGGCTATTTTTAGCATTAATGGAAACCTCATAGGCATCTATGAGTGTCCTACCACCCATGGACTGAATCATAACTAAAACATCAAAATTTAAGGCTCTCAAAAAGTATAGGAAAGCATGTTTAGGAAATCACCTTATCATGGGAGGGATTATGTTCCATGTGTTCTGAAATATAAAATTGATATAAATCATAAATTTATGTGATTCTCTATTTATGGTAGTGAGATAATCAAAAAGAGATAAATGGTCTGATTTATCTTTTAATTATTTACATAATATAGTACCTAAATCATCCCAAAATGCTATGGAGTTCAAGGGAAGGTTCCTATACCATTGCAATGCCTTTAACTTGAAGGATGACTAAAGTAAATAGATAGAAACATTATATTGGGTAAGATGGTGGAATGAATACACGTTGGACACATATTTGATATTCTGTATGGGTGTAGTTTGATCTTCACCTATGAAATATGGTAGATTTTTGAGTGTCGAGGCTAGAATATCATCATATTAGGTCAAATTAAGAGGGATTACATCATTAAAAGGAATAAATAATTAATTGTTTGGGATATCCATGTTTATTTTTAGTGACTTTAGGCATGAAATTTATATTACTTGCTACTATAAATATCTTTTAATAGCTTTAATTTGTGTCCCATTGGGTGTGTCAAAAACTATTATCACTCAGAAGTGCACCTTACAAAGAACATGTGCCTATTATCACTTCTATTGATATAATGGAAAATATAAAAAGTGTGGGTGAAATTATTATTAATATAATATATATATATGAAGGTTTGGTTACTTTTATTACATTAAACCACTTCTCTCTAAACTCTCTCAGATAATGCTTTCTTAACTATGAAAAGGGTAGAAAGAGCAATGTTAAAGTTGAAAATGGAAATGAATACTAAAAATTAAGGTAATGAACCAATATTAAATATAATTATTCCTATAATTGACATAATTTAGAATCTAAATAACTTTCACACATTAAATTCATCTTCATACAATGTTAATTGCATAAGTATTTCACACAGAGGTCTTGATAGACACCTACACTAGCTTGGAAGGAATGAACAATGGTTGAATTAACTTCTAAATTAGGTAATAATCAGACTTAGATAATTTATATGAGCTGAAAGAATTCTAATTTTTAAATAAAGGTGAGATATTCATACATAAACATAGGAAAAATAATCATTCACTAAGTTCTATCAATGAATTAAGAACACACTTCATGAACAACTTCAATATGGGGGAAAAATTTAGCTCTTTATTGTTTCAAAGGTGACGCAGTACAAAATTTGGAAGAATTTTAGTAATAATAATAATAATAATAATAATAATAATTAAAAAATTAATATACATATATAAAATAATAAGAGAAACAAAAGACAATAAGTCTCAAATGAGTCTACATGCAAAAGATAATTCATTCCTACTTCAAATAAAAATTTAACTCAAAATTGAAATCCACCTTAAAATCCACTTTTTTCCACCTATTATCCCATGTATAATTTAGCAACTAAAAGGGGTAAAAATTTATTCAAATGAACCCAGAAATGGGAAGATTACATCATCATATCCTGATCAGTAAGAAGCGACAGGGTGGGGACTAACCCAATAGGAAGTTCACCCTATTCGTGAATAGACCAATTCGGCCCATGTTTTGTGGCCCATTTAGCCAAACAGTGGGCCACACCATTCCACTCATGGGGAATATGTCTAAAGGAGATAAATTTGAAAGTCAAACTAAGCTAACAAATCTACTTGATAACCACTGCCAGCTACCAATCCACATCATCAAAATTACATTTCTTTAGCAAGTTAACAATAACTTGCGAGTCTGACTCACAGATTACACTGAGCCATCCATGCTGACAACAAGTTTGCAAGGCCTCCAAGATGGCCAGCACTTCCATAAAATTGTTAGTAAAATGACCCTTGTACATCGAGAACAAAAAAAACTGCCCCATAATTGTTCCTTCCAATACCTCCGATCCCAGCTTCTCCAGGATTGCCTCTGGAGGAGCTGTCTACATTCACCTACAAAAGACCCTGTTCAAGTGGCGTCCACCTCCCCACATGGCTGATCAGGCACATATTTTGCTTGGTGGAAGCTGAGGGATGAATATGTTGACCAAGGGTGACGGCAGAGGGAGTGACAGGGGAAAGCCGAGCCAGCACCTTGGCGTCTGTCAGTTTCCTGAAGCGTGAAAAGAATTTTCAACCATAGTTCCCTTAAACTCAAAGAGTGCTCTTGGAAAATTCTTCTATTCCTCTCAATCCAGAGGTTCTAGAGAATAAAAATAGGCCCGATAGCCCAAGCATTCTGCAATATATGTGCCCTGCTAGGAGGTCACTCAAGGCTTTACCAAAATTTAGCCAAGGATCCAACATGCCAATAGGAGCACTCCCAAGCATCCCACCACAGATGCCATAAACTTTTGGCAAATGAGCATTAGAAAAAGAGATGCTCACCATTCTCCTCATTGTCTCAGCAAAACATACAAATTGAAGGACCTTGAAAACCTCTTTTGCAGAGGTTATTCCAAGTAAGGCAATGGTTATAAGTGAGGGTCCAAATAAAGAAATTGCATTTCAGCCAAGAGGCCGAATTCCAAATTTGCTTACCCCATTGGAAATCAGTTTCACCAAAACATTTCTTCATCAGCTCTAGATATCTAGAAGAGACTGAGAATTGCCCCTTAGAGTCACCGCCCCAAGCCAAGCTGTCACTCTCGCATAAGGAGATACATCCTCTATTGTCTAGGAGCTGAGATAATTCTTGCTGGTTCTCCTCCATCCCTCCAAGCGGCCAGTCCAAGATTTCCTTCCATTTATATGTGACAGCCACTCCTAGATTAAAAGGTTCTTTATAGTGCTCAATAGTATCCCATCCCACCGCTCGAAAAGCCTTGCACAAGGCTTGCAAATGGGGGTGAGAGGAGAGGAGAGGCAAAGCTCCATTCCAAGAATCTTCCCAAAATAGCATCTCTGCTCCACTATTGTAGATCCAAAAAATCTTGGACTGTACCAAAAATGCCCTGACTTTGAGGGTGTTCCAAACCATCGAGCCACTCCCCTCTATGGAAAACTTGGGGATCTCCACCGGGGCAACCCTTGGGAAGTATTTTGCTGATAGGATCCAGGCCCAGAGCTGGGATAGGTTGGTGTACCAATGCCAATACAACTTCACTGCAAGAGCTTGGCTAGATAGGATAGCCGATCTGAGTCCAAGACCTCCCTCTTTCTTGGGCCTAAAAATAGTGTTCCAATTAACAAGACTCCATTTAGAATGCCGAATATTGCCACTCCACAAAAATTGCTGAGACAAAGCATCATACTCATGGAGGAAGTACATCATAGCAGCTTGAACCATACTACGATAAATGGGCAAAGCTTGAATGATAGATTGCAAAAGTGTCACCCATCCTACCATTGAAAGCAAATGGTGGGTCCAATGATTCACTCTTTGCCTTAATTTATCTAGAAAATTCTACCAAAACAACCTGGGTTACCTTCTGACCACTATGGGAACCCCAAATAAGTCACCAGAAGGGACTGCGCCTAAAATCTTAAGACAACAACAATTCTTCGTTGGATAGAGGCAGGTGTGTTAAAGAAGTAGATGGACAATTTGTGCTCATTTAACTTTTGCCCAGAAGCTAGGAGATAAGTATCTAAAGTGTTTTAGAAAGCAAGTGCCTCACTCATGTGGGCTCTCCCAGTCAAGATAGTGTCATCCACAAATTGGAGATGAGTCAAATTGGGAATCCCATCTCCCCACTGCCATCCATGAATCAGGTTTTGAGATGCCCAAGCTTTTATAAGGCATCCTAGTCCCTCAACCAAAATAATGAACAAAAAGGGGGATAATAGATCACCTTGGCGAAGCCCTCTGGTAGCCCCAAATAGTTTAGAAGGTGCCCCATTGATGAGGATAGAGTAAGATGGTGTGGTGACACAACTCAGCACCCACCAAACCTAGTCTTGACTAAATCTAAAGGCCACAAGGACCTTCCATAGGAATCTCCAATCAACCTTGTCATATGCCTTTGCCAAGTCTAGCTTAATAAACATGGCTCTCTCTTGAGATTTGCTCATAGAATGGATTGCTTCCATAACAATCACCACTCCATCTAGAATTTGCTTCCCTGCAACAAAGCCCCCCTGCTCATTAGAAATGATCATAGGGAGCCAAATTTTGAGCCTCTCTACTATGAGCTTAGTAATTATTTTGTAAACCATATTGCAAAGCGCAATGGGCCTAAATTGATCCAAATGACTCGCTTGCTCCTTTTTTGGGATCAGCACCAAGAAGGTAGCATTAAGCGATCTGAGCATCTCTTTGATGCTAAAAGATTCCTTCTCCACTTCCATGAGATCCTGATTAATGATATCCCAAAAATCCTAGAAAAATTCTGTAGGGAACCCATCCAGGCTAGGTGCCTTCCCTCTGCGCATGGAAAACACAATTTTTTCCACTTCCTCCTTATCAATCGGCTTCAAAAATGCTTTATTCATACCAGGAGTGATGTTGGGAAGTATGCAAGACAAGACCATATTTTCCTCTAGATCAGTAGTAGGTTCAGCACCTGATAAAATCTCCAAGAAAAAATGGATGGCCTCCTCAGAAATGGTAGGAGAGGAAGATAGCTGAGTGTCATCTGGTAGCGAGAGAGAAGCTATATAATTCCTATTGCACCTTACCTAGATTGACTTGTGAAAGAATGAAGTATTCTTGTCACCCTCCTAGAGCCAATCAATCCTAGATTTTTGTTTCCAAAATATTTCCTCCCGTAGTTCCCACTCATTAAGCTCACTCAAAGCCATAAATTTTGCATTACGGAGATCCTCAGTCAAACCAAAATCAAGAATCTGCTTGGTAACACTGTCTAGCCATTCTTGTGCTTTTTTCTTCATATAATTTAGATTGCCAAAGTTGTTCCTGTTTCAAACTTGGAGCTTTCTTTTAACAAATTATAGCTTCTTAGCAAAACAAAACATGGTTGTACCATACTCAGGTCCTCCTTGCTTCCACCAGTGGGTCATCACGGGGTGCAGAGATGAGTCCTGAAGCCACATTAGTTGGAACTTAAAAGGAGGTTTTTTGGGCCCAATAATAAAGTTGGTTGTGAGCTTAATGGGCCAATGATTAGACCCTTTCCAATCTAGAATTTCAGATGCAAGAGAAAAGGCACTAGATAGCCAAAAGCAAGAAACTAAAAATCTATCTAAGTGCTCAGAGATAGCATCCTTACCGACTCTTCTGTTACTCCAGGTGAAACATCCTTTGATGGGTTTAACATTCGATAGGCGCAACCGATCCATATAATGTCTAAGAAGTTTAGACACGGGGTCCAAATGAGGTAATCCACCCCTTTTCTCCTCAAGGCTTAGGATAACATTAAAATATCCATTCATGATTCACGGTAGATAAGGAAAGCAGCTGCGAACATAACACAGATGTTCCCATAGCTTGAGGTATCCCAGGATGTCCCCAGGTGCATACACATTGGTGACCAGAATCCACTCCCCAGTCTCTGGAGAGGCTGCAATCATAGACAGCACCGAGATATTAGCCATCCACTAAAGTGGTGTGACTTTCCCTGGATCCCAACAGATAGCTAATCCCCCCACAGTATCTAAGGCACCCACGTACTAACATTTCCCCATCGCCTAAAAAGAAGGCAAACAGGTAAACATAACATCTACAGATAACTTAGTCTCTTGGATACAGAAGATATTTGGAGAATGTTCAGAAATCAACTTCTGCATAGCTTTTTGCTGGGGGGTACCATGCAAACCCCGTACATTCCATGATAGCACTTTCATTGGGAAGGTTGGGTGAAATGCTGATCCAGGGTCTTAACCACACCCAATTCTACCAACAAGTCTCCAACGAGTTTAATTCTCTCATGATCCTTCTTTTGTCCTGGCCTAGATTGTGAGGAAAAGGAGACTTTTTTAAATGGTTGTTGATATAAACCCCACACATCTGCTACCCCCTTATCTTTCCTAGGTGCATCTGTGTCTTTAACTATCTCAGTCCAACTACTATCTTTGTCCTGTTGCGTTGTCGAGATTACCACATTCCTATCCTCTGAAGCACACACAACCTCTTGGCTTGGCTGGATCACCATAACCTAGGATTCGATGAGGAAAGAACCTTTCTCCTCCCCCTCTGAGGGACCTCCAAACTCATCTGGTGGTATACCATCCTCTATAGCCATACTGTCCAACACTTCAAAATGGTTGAAGCTCATCTCTATAGAATGGTCTTGGTTTCTGCGCTTCTGGCCATGCCCTTTCCCATGATGACAAACTTGAGTAAAGCCTTCCTTATCTATACTGCTGCCTCCAGATGAACCCATATTTGTAATGATATAATTTGGTTGAGCTTTTAAATTCCCAACATTCCCCTGTGGGCAATTTGAAGTATCCATGTGGGATGATTCCTTCCCCACATTGGGATCTGTCCCTTTAAATCTCATAGCCTGAGGACATTACCGATGTAGATGCCTATAGACATGGTAGATCCTACAGTGAAAAGGAATAGATTTGTAATCTATTTGTTGAACCCAGTATGAAGCTCCCAAACAAATTTCCATAGATTCTGGAAGGGGGTTATTGAGGTTGATTTCAACATAGATTTTGGCATAGGAAATAAGCTTTTTGTCTAAGGACTGGTGAGCTACCACAATTGGCATTCCCAGTAAGCTAGAAATCTACTTGAGAATGTCCTCTCTCCAAAATTCCAAAGGGAGCCTCGGGAGGTAGACCCATACAGGGACTTGGGCTAGCAAATCCTTAGCAGAGTTGAAACCCAGATGCCATGGTTTGATAAACAGTCTGATACGGTCATAAAGTATGGCCCTCCTTTAAATATTTGATTCCTGTCAGAATCTAAAGAAAAATTTACCATAAAATAACTATTAGCTACCAACATTATATCCATATCTCCCTCTACCTGCTAGGTGCCCACATCCAAGCTTCTAAGGCTGACTATGAGATTCTAATGCCCATAAAGTTATAGATCAGAGCATGGGTAGACAAATACTCTACCTCCTCCTTGATAGAATCATGGGAAACCACCAGCACAGGCCTATTTAGTCTACGTGGGAAGCTTCCATTTACCTTAGACACCCTAGGTCGGTCGCTGAAGTACATAGGCTCCTTTCCACGAGGAGCCTCCTCCTGAACCAAATGCGCATTGTCTGAGCCCTCGCCCAGGCCGTCCGCCTCTTATCCTCCACTCACAGCCATTCCCAAAAACTAAAAAAAAAACTTAACTCTTATCCCATGTATAATTTAATTTTAAACATTATTTCATATAATATGTCATGTTAGGATAGAGGAAGGCTATTATTTCATGTTTGAAAAGTCAAAGGGCTCTTCATGCATCTTGAATCTTGAGTTAACTTGTTATGATCTTGCTTGAAAATTTTCATCTTATTTAGTTAAATATTTTTAGTCTTTAGATAAATACTATTGGTAAAGAATTAATATTAAATTTATACTTTATTTACATCTAATTGAATTGTGAGCTGACTAGAATTATCTTGACTTCACACCTAGAGTTCAACTTCACTTATATTTACTTGCAACTTGTATGCAAATTGAATTTTACAAATTTATCCCAAATGGGGAATATTAAGATATGGATTTAATGATTATGTTATGATTATTATTTTTCATGAAAATATTTCCTCAAATATTTACCAAATCTTGAACTCAACTTCTCCATTTTTGCATGTTTTGAACTCCACTTTTCTAGGGCTAATTAAGGATTTTTTATTATTGACCTGTAGTTTTCAAATTTAACCCAAAATGGGGTGACATATTTATAGAGATAAGATAATGTTTATTTTTAATTATAAATTTTATTTTATTCATAAGTGTTTACTTTATGATGACCAAATCATCTTTCCGAATTGGTTCTCCATATGTTTATCTTGTACAACTTTGACAAGCTTCCTGAATGCACTCTAAGAGTATTAATCTTGATGGATATTCATAATTATAATATATAAGGATAAAAAATATGATTTTAACATAATAAAAATAGTGTAAAATACCTTAAAAAAAAATTTAAGTTCCAAAATCCATTTATAACTCCAAAAAACACCATTTTGTGATCTCATATGCTCTTTTATTCTCAAGAAACCCTAATTTGGATTAGGGGGCATAAAATGAGTTATAAGAATTAAAAAAAAACTAATAATATGTTTTTTGGATATATATAAATGGATAATACCTGTAAATTTTTTAAAATCTTGAAAATTATTCATCAAACTCCCTAATAAAAATACACAAAAATGCCTACTTGTTACCCTGGGGATGACCTATAGATGTTTTTAAATGAGATGAGCCTCTTTTAAATTATTTTTAATTTAATTATAATTTATTTATACATATAAATTAATTATTAACACTATAAAATCATTTATTTCCATTGGAGGGACCTAAAACACCCATTTCTAATTCTATTTTCAAGCAAAAAAGTGAAGACACCTTAATTCCCTTCATGATCAGACATGTATATTGTCATTTTATATATTTTCAGGTAAAATAAGGAAATTAAAAATATTTTAAACATTAAATTATATCAAAAAATATCCCATGTAAAATTTCATGAGTTTTCATTAAATAAAACTCAAAATATGCACTTTTCAGTGTTGACTAGCTTGCCTAATTCCATTTCTAAACACCTATAGATCTATGTTTTTCCATTTTATTGAGTTTTATGAGGAATAAATACCTAATTATTTTTTAATTATTAATTTTAATAACACATATTATCATTAAAATAATTTTATGTGCTCAAACAATCACTTAAACATCTCAAAATTACCTTTTATGACTATCTTACTTGTTTAAAACCCTAATGCTTGATCCTTTGCATTTACTCATCATTTTACACAAAATTTTGATTTTTAAATGTATATAAATTTATTATATTCCCATTAATATCTCAAATAACATTTATTTTTCAACAAATAACTCAAAAATGTAAACATACTACTTAAATTCGAGCAAATGAGGGTTTAAAAAGGGTTTTAGAGCACCTATTCTTCTTAACAATTTTTTATAAAGTTAATCCAATGTAAAATTAAAAAAATTAATGTAATATTGAGTTAATATTGGCATATAAATCTTAATAATTACATTTTAACCAATTAATCTTCACCTTCATGCACCAAACATCTAAAAATTGTCTTCACGAGCATGCAAATAACTAGTTAGAGGAACAAAAGAAACCTCTCTCAAAATTTGGACTTGTGAATTGTTATTGAGAATGATTTTTGAATTATTAATGTTTTTAATAAATTTTTTGACCTTTAATCCATGAATGGTTTTTTCTTGAAAACCTTCACATATGTAACTTTGACCAATGGTGACAAAATTGTCAATAGTTAGGTTTACTTGAATATTTTTGGATGTTGTTAATTGATACTTCTATTAAGGATCCAACATGAAATTAATGTTAAGATATTTATTTATAAAAATTATAAACTTGTTTTCTAACCCAATATTGGAATGAATTTTTTATAAAATACTCCCAAGAAAACATTTGTGGTAAGTTGGTAGAAACTAATAACATCCCTACTAGGATTCAAAGATCTCATGGTTAGGATTAAATTGTAATGAGGATAAACACTTATTATGTTGGAGAAAATTATACATGGATTGATTTTGTGTGTTTATGTTATGTACATAAGTAAATATTTAAGTGTCTACATTATGTGATTGTAAGTTATGCCTTTGATCCATGGTGAGAATTCATTGAGTAACAAAATGATAATTTCTCATGATTTATATCCATATAGGTGGTTTTACCAATAGTGATGGCTTAATTGGTGAGTATAAAATTAAATTATGATTTATTTTTTCATCCTTAAATTATCATGTTACCCACTACAAAATTTATGTATACACAATTTTAAAAAATGTGGTCTTCACAAGGTGAGTTAGTTCCTTCCAAAGTGGTCTTTGAACTATAGTATCAATCAAGATATGAGTTATTATAACAAATCCGTAGTTGTGATAAAATATTTAATATTCCATTAAATTTATATGATTGTATTTTAAACATTTGGAGGATAAATGGGTGTGTTGAAGGCCTTGGATATTTTATTATTCTATTGTTCTGTATGTTATGGCTACACCTAAATGTATAAGGTTATTTTTAATAATAAGTCCAAATATAGGTGTATGTTAAATATAGTTAAGTGGTTTTTAGTGTTTGATAGAAAACATATTTACAATTATAATATCAACATTTTTTTCTAATTATTTGTACTATTTTAAAATCTTTAGTCTTATGTCTAAGATTCCTCAAGCATAGCTCTTGTATTACCTATGTATAGGTGGATATGCTCTTTATAGCTTTAAAATAGTGGAATGTGGACACAAGAATTTTTTATATTATTTAAAAATTAAATTTTTTAATAATTCTTTTTCCTTACATGATTCAACCATTTGTGAAAAGTAAAAATTAAAAAATTGGTATTACCTTACTTGTGAATGTATGTGGTTTAAGGATTGGCTCATTTAATCACAACATATTTTATTATGGATTTATAAACCTTATCATATGGGTTTAATATTATTAAATATGTGGGTAGTCATACTAAAATCCTTAAATTTTTATTTAACTCTTTAGGTACTCAAATTTAATGAAAAATTTCTTACCAAAGTTTCAACGTATCATCCTTACCCTGTTTGGCCAATTCTGCATTTTACTAACTTACAATATCTATGAGAGAATTCATTATTATAAGAATTGTATTAATATTACTAAAAAAATAATTAAAACATACATATTTTTATCATAGACTCATTTTAGACTAGTTATATTAGTATTTATCCTTCTGGGACAAGATCACGCTAGGTCAAATAGGATTGCATTGTGGCCTTCTCCACTAGTGCAGCCTTGTCCCCCACACTCTAACAATAAAATTTTAAATTAAAGACATTGAATTTTATCCATCTCATGATTTTATAGAATTTGGTTATCATAAATATTAAAAATATTCATCTATATAATCACATCAAAGCCCCTTAAAACACATCTAGAAATCACTTGGAGATTATGTTGAGTATTTTCATTGATGTCAGAGGTGCATCTTGTGAAGGTTGATGTCAAAGGTGATTAAGGATATTTGGAAATAAGTGATGTGATAAAGTGAAAAAAAAAATTAATGAGAGAAAGATAAATATAAATACTAAATTTAAAGATAACTAATATCTTATGTCTGCATGATTGATATCATTGTTAATATCAACATGGTAGGTACAGGTCATTGATATCAATGGCATATGAAGCATAGTACTAACATGAATAGGTATGTACATGGTAAAATTAATGAAAAAAATAATTTAAATGTGATATTTAATTATTTTATCATGTGATTAAGGTATATTATCATTCATTATAGTTTTGGGGTGAGCCTATAGGGGTAGGACCTTCAATATAAGTTTGCACCCAGACCACTCTTAGACCCTGCCTGGCCTAGTGAGGTATGAAGATCATATTTCAAGGTAATTATGCATGTTATAAAATTAAAAAATATTATATAATTTGTTTTAGGTATTATCACAAATTTTTAGGTCAAATTTGGCAGGAAAAGTTCATGAATCATTATTTCAGGCCTTCTCAAGCTCATAAAATGAGGTTTGAAACCTAATAAGCACTTTCAAGAATTCATTGGCATGTGTAACATTTATGTATGGGTCTAAGATATTTAGGATATATTGGTAAGGGTAAAATATAATATCTCCAATAATTATTTTTGTATTCAAGTGGTAGTCCTCTATGAATAGTCGTTAACACCAAAATGTGTGTTAAACCTCCCTAAAACATTAATAAGGACCTGATATGAAATATTTTGTTCAAATAAGATCAATATGGATTAAAATGCATATATAAGATATTTTATCATTTATTAAACTCTCTCTGGTATGTCCAAGTAGTGGTGGTTAGTTAGATAAGAGAGAAAATGTATAAATATAGGCCTATTTGTCAAGAAGTTATTGTAGCTCTCAAAAGTTGAATTGGTCAAGAATAGAAAATGGATACTATAAAAATATAGAGAATCATTTTAAATTTTAAATTTTTTATGGATATGTCATATACTTAAATTTATCTAAATTTTTCATTCAAGTAAGTTGATCATAGATAGACCTAATGGTGTGGATAATGCAAAACCCATGCAGAAATGAAGAGATAAATTTCAGGGTTTGTGCATGATAGATTGATGCAATAAAGTGCATGAAGATTTTATTTATGAATTTCATGACATTATAATTTTTTGGATAATAAATTTAGGTCATTTTATTTGGTGAAAATATTGCTCACAAAATGTCTTATTTGGTACAGATAGAACTATGAGACATATGGTCAATAAATTGGTTTACAAGACCAATATTTAATATTAGACCATATGGATTTTATATTTGAAGATGTTATGGATATCTCATATAATCAGTTTTATGAATTATGAGTAATTAAAAATTTATACATAGGTGTTGGAGGCATCATTATTCATGATTAGTTTTTGAGGTGATTGGGTAGTTCTAAATAAGTGAGTTGCAGAGATGTTTTTGAGACCTTATTTCCTAAGTGAAGGTGTTCCAAGCATTTAGTGATGGCCCCAATGTCATGGATAATTTATCTTCAATTTTAATTTTTCATGGTCAAGTATATTAAGGGTGTTTAACATTCATTATTATAAGACATACTTTTGAAGTACATAGGCCTAATAGGGAAGTTTGTCCTAAAGGAGTTTTCATGGTATGAATGAAAGATGTAAGTCTAATAAAGCATAGAGGAGGTCAAAAGAGTTATTTGTATAAGTTGATAAATGGGTTTTTAGTGTTATATAAGGCAATATTTTCCCAATAAGATAAAATTTTAGCATTAAGAGGGTAGACATAATGCACCTATGTCTCCATGAGACCTAAAGGAGGAATAAGGCCTAATTGAGTTATGGTAGACTAAAATGGGTTCAAATTTTGATTGAAACATGTTCATAAGATTTATTAAGACCTATTTAATGGTAAAACTAAGATATTTAAGGTGTGTGTATAACTAAGTGGTGTGTGACCATGATACTAGTATATATACAAGGTAGTTTAAGCCTATTTGTGTGTGTATGAGAAAATAAAATGATGCACGGTTGAGTAAAATGAGGTATTAATATGAGTTATAAGAAATAAAAAAGAGTATATTTGTTAATTTGATTAAAATTAATTATTTTTATGAGTTAGTGTTAAGTCACTTAGGGATTTGGGGCTTCCTTGCAAGTAGGTACTTGTTAAAGACTAGTCAAGTGGGTACTTAACTTTATTGGGGTTGGTACTCCAAGTTGAGTTGGTGCTCAAATGAATTTGGTTTTTTGTTTCATATTACATTATTCAATTTTTACATATCATAGTAGGTTTTATTACCCTTGATTTTTTCCCACTCGTATGTGTTTTCTTGTTTCATGCTCATGTGAATGGCTCTTTATGCATTACTAGATTACTATGTTACTTTCATGGTTCATGAATTTTAAAGTATAATTAAAAGAAAATTTTTTAATCAATAATCCATCCCCATATAATTAATTATGAATAAATAATTGGTATAATATTATGTTCCTTTAAATTAGGCCCAATAGCTCAAAGGAGATCCTAGAAGCACAAACATGTCTAGTCATCAAGAACAAGCAGATTTCTCGACCAATAAGGCCCCTTTCTTCAGAAGAACTAACTATTAAATTTGGATTATCAAAATTAATACCTATATAATGTCTTGGGGATATGACATATGTAAATTATTTATTTATGGATTAATTCCACCTCTTACATTACCAACTGATGCAATATGCAAGAAGGTAAGTGATAACAATTCTAAGGCAATGAATGCCATCCTATGTTGTCTTTTAGAGGCAGAATTTGTAAAGGTTATGCATTTTGAAGCATCCAAAGAAATTTGGGAAAAGTTTTAAATCATAAATGAAGGATATACCTATGATCATAGGAATATAATAAGGGAGATTAGTAACATGTGATTTAAGTAGTAAAAAATTCAAAAAACACACTAACACTCCAAGCCTAGATCTTAGGTGTGAGATTAGTTAACAAAAGAAAAATGAAAGAAAAACTAAAATTCAAAATAAAATGAATCCTTTACCTTCATTGGGAGCTCCAAATGCATTATTGAGTGGTTTTCTTGGTTTGTGTTCATTAAATATTTAGTAAATGAAGCCTATTATCTCCTTCTCTCCTTGGAACCATGGTTCATGTTGTGGATTGATGTAGCTTGGCTCAAGATTTTGGAATTATAAAACTAATTTTAAGGTAGTTTTTTCATTATAAAACTACTCTTCTCAAAACTTATAATTAATTTATGCATGATAATTTTTCACCAAAATAACTTAAAACCTAGAAAACTTAGAAAATGGATTTAACCCCAACCCAAGGTTAGTTAAGGTGGATTTTAAACATGGAATGAGTTCAAACCTAACCTAAGTGAGTCAAGAATAACCCTAATAGAGTTAATAGTTGTCAAATAATTATGATTTACAATGAATAGGAATGGGTATCCCAAATGTGTTATTTAATGATATTTCTAAAGAGCTTGACAACTCACAATGGTCATGATGAAAGGCTAGGATATTTGTATTTTTGAATTTTCTTCTCTTAGTTATTAATTAAGTAAACATGGATAATTTAACTAGGAAATTAATTTTGTTTATATTTTTAATTAATTATAATTATCCTTTTAGATATTTCAAGATTTGATTTTTGTTCATGTGCCCACTTAATAGGTTTATAGGCTAAATTGATTGTTGTGATGTCGTAAGATGATTAGGGGTATGAGAGGTTATTGTTGTATATGATAATATACCCTAATTAAGGATGATTAAATATAATTTAGAGCTTTAATAAATGATGAATAACCAAATTTTGGATATTCAATGATTCTTATGCTTAATTTGCAATGGCTAGTAGGAATTGGATTGAAGCCTAGTTGAAAGCCAGTTGTGGCCAGTTTTAGGTGTCTATAGTTTGTATTTAGGAAGATGTTGCAAGATATATGTATATTAAAGTGTTATTAAATAATTAAATAGGGAAAAAATAATATTATGATTGAATAAGAATCTCCACATAATGTTTAGGAAGCCTATAATGATGCCCCATTGAGGGAGTGGTTGATATACATTTAATGGATGTTCCTTTGAAAAGAAGTAAAAAGAAGAATTAAATTAAACCATGGGTGAGATTAATCCAATTGATAAAATTATTTAATGCATTGATTTAAAAAGTATTGATTTACCTAAAGGTGATTATAATCAATAACAAATATTGAGACACTAATTTGCCCATAAGTGGTTATAATCAGTGCCACATGCCTATGCCCTAATTAGGGATAACGAGTCAAAATAATGTTTTGAATTTTGAATTTGATTTTATTTTATCACCTCTAAAAAGGTTTCACTAAAATATTCTAAGTTTGATCTTTGATTATCCGTTAGTGCCTCCAAAAAGGTTTCACTAAGAAATTGTTCTTTTTCTGCATGAATGCGATTTTGCCCCCTGATATTCTACAATTGATATGTCACCATGGATGCAACTCAATAAGGTATGATTTTATTAGTCCTAATAGACACTTATGGTAGGTGTAAGTTAAATATAATGGCTAGGTTATTTGTTTGTAATGGCATGTGTAATGATAATTAAATGGGAAGAGGCATCAAAATCCTTGTAGAAGATACTAGGAGAACTTGTGTTAAATATAAATTAATCATCCTAAAAAACTATAGAAGGATCACAAATGTATTTAAATTTATCTACAAGGCATATGTAACAAATATTATAACATCCACAAACATATTTTGATTTCGAAGCTGAGTCTGACTCAAAGGACTCTAAATTTGATGTTGAGACTAACATTGATTCTACTTTTGATGCTAAATATGATGTCGGTTCAAGAATAAAACTTAAATTCAATGTTTACTATTCATTTGGTGTGGAAAATTATATAATGATGTCTTGTTGAGTGTTTGGTTTTAGACAAATATTGGCCTATGATGGCATGATGGGATCCATATAGACTAGTTTGTCAAAGTGAGACTCCTCAACAATGAGAAAAAGGTTAAGAGACAACTCCACAGAGACTAGCTTAGCAAGGGGAGGATCTTAAAAAACAAGCATATGGTTGAGATAATTAGTTTACCAAAGGTAGTTATAATAATTAAGAAGTGATTCAATAAAGACTAGCTTGTCAGAGTGAGACTCCTTGACAATGGCTATAGTATCAAGAGGTGATTCATTATAGATTAACTTGTCACAAATGGATGGTTCAACAAAAACATCATGGATTGGTTAGTTCTCTTGGCCTTAGTTTACAATTAGCTATAAAATACTAGTTTTAAACATATCTTGGTCCTTGAATGATTGGCTCTATTAGAGAGATACTTATAGGCTTGGTGTTGGCTCGATAATTAGTAAGGGTATTCTAAAGTGGGTAATAGATGGTAAAAATGAAGAATGGCTAGTGGTTAGATAATGATAGGCTTCATAAATTTTGGTTTATGGCATAGGATAATAACTGTGACCCATTGAGTTATTATTAGACAACTTTATGGGGATAACAAGTTACCATACATAGAATTCCTAGAATGATAATGGTAGGGTGTTAAGAAGTTTGGTTGCTTACACAAGCCAAAGGATGAGGTCCTAGTATATAAATGGTAGGGCATCACAAGGATTGATTGATCACATAAGCAAAAGGATGAGGTCTTGGAATATGAATGGTAGGGTGTTATAAATCTTGGTTATTCTTATAAGTTAAAGGATGAGGGCTTGGTATAGAAATGATAGGGCATTGCAAAGCTTAATTTTTCACACAACCCAAAAGATGAGGTCCTAGTATAGAAATAGTAGGGAAATGAGAAGCTTGATTCCTCACACAAGCCAAAGGATGAGGTCTTAGTATAGAAATGGTATGGCATTGTGAATCTTGTTTACTCACATAAACTAAAGGATGAGGTCCTTATATAGAAATGATAGGGCATTGTGGAGATTGTTTGATTTTATAAGATAAAAGATGAGGTCCTGGAATAGAAATTGTAGGTCATTATGGCACTTGGTTGCTTTCAAAATATTAAGGAGATTTAATGGTATATATGAGGGATAAAATGCCATGATTTATGATATGGAAAACATCATATTTGAATCAGACCAAAGAAGGTATTATCAAACATAGTTCTTCAATTTGTTACCTAGATTAAGTGTTATAAGGAGAATATGGATCCATCTCACAAACCACTTATTCACCATAGGGGTTTTAAATAAGGTCAATTTGTGAAAACATTCTATCATAGCTTAGATTGTACATGGTTACACCATAAGTGCAACGAGACATATCCAAGTCAATGATAAATGTTTTACAAAAAGGCCTAGAGTTATACAAACTATAAAAATAATTTGCAAAGGATAAATGGTTCAAAATTTGTCTAACTTGGTCTAGGGGATCCATATAAACAAAATGGTTTGTGATAGAACTTGGTATAAAATAATATAAAATCAAATTTATAACATTAAATGTCTCACACAAAAGGTCAAATGGTTGAATAAAAACTAATATTCCAAAATGTAGGTTCAAAGTTTTCCAAACAAGTCTAATCTAAAAAAATAAATTTTGCTAGGTATTTCGGCCAAATGTGGAATTAAAAGATAAGATAAAAATAGGCATATGCTAGGTTGATTGGCAAAACAAGCACAAAATCTATACTTAAAAACAAGGTGAGATTTAATTAGACAAATATGAAACACTTTGGCATAGACTAGGTATTTGACTTTAGACATGAACTTGGTCAATTGGTATAAGGCATGAAACAAAAATCATAAATAAGATAGGATAGCTATCCCAAATATAGGCAAAAATTATATTTTTCAAATTAGGTAAAGAATTAACCTAAGTTTCACAACCCAAAAGAGAAAGATCAATGTCTAAGACAAAATTACATAAGGCATAAACATAAATCAATCAATGTTTAGATTTGAACTTGTCAAGGTTAATTAAAAACTCAACTTGAGAAGCTAGATGTATTTAAACAAACAAAAAGATAGATAAAGGTGAATGGCTTAATGGTACTAGACAAATATCTAAAAGGCACACCCAATTTGGTTTTAAAAAAATGGTATTTGACACAAGGAAAAAAAGTATATGAAATGATTCAATTAGTGTAAAAACACTATTGTGCTCGAAAGGTATGATCAATGGTTTATTTTAAGAATCCAAGGCATAAAAACTTGAAATGAATTGGGCAACATAACATTACCTTTTCCAGTCAAGTGACACATACATAAAGATTTGTCAAAAGACTAAGGAAAAGGTATGTGATAAAAAATGGCCAACATAATTCCTCCTCAAACAAAGGAGTGGCATATAAAAAAAATTCAGTTTGATGTGCCATAAAAAATAGATATATTAGACTCAAGATCATGTAATAAAGGATAAAATGACATAAAACACCTAAGTTTAACATCCTAAATCCTAAAACTTATAAGGTTATGTAATACTATCAAATTATATCAATATAATTACTTTTGGAAGGATTTTATGTGTTAATTAAAAAATAAAAGTGCATGAAAAGTAGGGTTTTTAGTCCCCTTCTTCTCCTAAGAGTTTTTACTATGACATGTAACTTCAGGATACTCGCACTACATAAATAGTATTTCTATGATAAGTGGTGTTGTTCTAAAACTATAGGTTTCATTCATATAGATCATCCCAATTATTGTTAACACTAGAGATGCCTCATGTTAATTAAGTTCATATCAACTAAATTACTTTGCAAGGGTATATTACTTTACATAGTGATTTCATACATGTACTTATTAGTGGAATCTTGTGGTTAGCTATACTTGACTTAGGTTTTCATTATAATTAGAGAGGCTAGTCTCTCAATCCCTAGAAATCATAGTATCCATGTCCTAATTTATATACCCCACCATAGAGCAGGGTTGTTACAATGCTATGAGATGAAAACCCAAGTCAATGCACCCCTAATTAAATCATGAGGAGGATATGAACTCCCACTCACAAGACAAATTACATAAAAATAAAATACTAGTGAAAATACCTTAGAGTTATGTTCGGGTCACCCAAACCATAAGGATTTGAGGAGAGCCTTAGAGAAATTATTTTCATGCCTTTGGGTAAGGCACAAATGCAAATAAACTTTTGGTCACTTGAGTTCCTTAAAGGGGATGGGGGAGAGCATACACACATTAATCATTTTGAAAAAATAAATAACTTAAAAAGAACAAACATAAAACCAAATACTCTTAAGAGTATGTAATCTAAGTGTGAGTGCTTAGTTTAATGCACTAAAGTGAAAATTTTATGAAATTCGGCCCCTTGAATTTTTTTTTTGAAATCTTGAAACAAAATGAAAATGATTTAAACAAAAATCTTATTAAAACACCAATTTTAAATGTGAAAATTCAAAATTAGAAGGGTTTGAATGTCTCCTTATGGCCTTGGGTCCTATAAAACATGTTAGGGTTTTTTTTATATTTTGTAAACATTTATGTAACTTGAAGATAAAATTATAACATATTATAAAAAATTATAATAAAACACATGTTTTTTTTAAAAAAGCATAAAAATGGATTCTAAATAATCCCAAACAAAGCTCCAAAAGATGGCCTATCAACCTACTATTCTACACAGAGACTAATGTCAGTTATAGGTGATGCACATAGAGACTAATGTTGGTTCTAGGTGACACACATAGAGGTTGACATTGGTTATAGGTGAATCAATGTTGGTCAAGTATAATCAATGTTAGTTCTTATAACCAACATTAGTCTCTATGTAATTTGTGTATCACTTAAAAATAGAACATGTGAAAAACAATATTAAAACTTATATTTATAAGATTGTGAAGCACTCAATAGAAAAACTAAGAGTAACATTTTCATCTCCTTGCTATATAAGATTATGGAATGTCGAACTAGTTGTGGCATTTGTGATCATATGAATCGAAAAAGGGAATTTAGTAACATGTTAGTTTAAACAATAAAAAATTCAAGAAACACACTAACACTTACACACAGAGACTAGATCTTAGGGGTGAGCTTAGTTAACAAAAGACAAATGAAAGAACAACTAAAATTAAAAAGACAATGAATCCTTTACCTTTATTGAGAGCTTCAAATGCATTGTTGAGTTCCTTTCTTGGTTTGTGCTCAAGAAATCTTTGGCAAATGAAGCTTTTTGGTTCCTTCTCTCTTTGAAACCATGGCTTTTTTTGTGTCTTGATTTAGCTTAGCTCAATCTTTTGGAATTATAACACTAATTTTAAGGAAATTTTTGCATTATAACACTACTCTTCTCAAATCTTTGAAGTCATTTGTGCATGATAATTTTACACCAAAATAGCTTAAAAGTTAATAGGCAAGGTATTATAATTATAGAAAATGGATTTACCCCAACCCAAGGTGAGTTAAGGTGGAGTTTAAACATGAAATAAGTTTAAACCTAGCCTAAGTGAGTCAATATTAACCCCAATAGAGTTAATAGTTGTCAACCAATCATGATTTGCAATGAATTGGCATGGGTCTCTAAAATGAGATATTTTATGATATTTACAAAGATCTTGACAAATCACAAAGGTCATGATGAAAGTCTAGGATATTTGCATTTTTGAATTTTCTTCTTTTAGTTATTCCTTAATTGTACATGGATAATTAAACTAGGCATTTGATTTGGTTTAGATTATTAATTAATTTTAATTATTAATTTAAGTATTTCAAGATTTTATTTGTGTTCATGTGCCCCACTTAATAGGTCTATAGGCCAAATTGACTGTTGTGATGCTACAAGATGATTAGGGATCAATCTGTGAGATGTTATTATTGCATACAATAGGATACCCCAATTAAGTATGCCTAAACATGATTCTAAGATTTGATAAATGATGCTCAAGTAAATTTAGGACATTTAGTGATTACTAAGCTTAATTTTCAATGGTTGGTAGGAATCAGTCTAAAGTTTGGTCGAAAGCCAGTTATGGCCAATTTTATGTGTCTATAGTTTGCCCCTATTTGGGAAGCTATTGAAAGTTATAGTCATAGTAACATATTATCAAATAATGAAACAAGCTAAAAAAATATGATGATTGAATAAGAAGCTTCGAAAAATGTTTAGGAAGCCTATAATGATTCCCCCTCAAGGGAGTGATTGATATACATTTGATGGATGGTCACTTGAGAATAAGTAAGAAGAATAATGAAATTAACGCATGGGTGAGATTAATCCAATTGAGAAAATGCTTGCATGTCTTTATTTAAAAAGTATTGGTTTACCCAATCAGTAATAAAGGTTTAGACATTGATTTTCCCAAAGGTGTTTATAATCAGTGGCATAAGCATATGCCCTAGTTAGGTCTGATGATTCAAAATAATGATTTGCTTATAGATGGTTATAATCATTAAGATGTCCTAGAATAAAAATGATATTGGATTGTGCCCTAGTAAGGTAGAGTGGAAAACATAAATTAAGGATATAATCTATTGCATTAATTAAAGATGAGTGGGTGCAAATGTAGATGTGTGGTATAATGACTAAAGAATCCACAAACAAATAGGATGATGCACAAAATGATGAAAGAAATCAATAGAAGAACAAGAATTTATCAATGGGAATGAGTTGGTTATATGTACCAATGTAGATATTCTTATCCTTATTAGCATTGATAAAACTAGAACGCGCAAGGGTTTGATTCAATTAAGAAGGGTGGAAATATTTCCCAAGGCTACCAAGGAGAAACGTTTATGGATCCATTGCTTGTAAGACTTCCTAAGTTGATTTTTTATATATAATGTGATGGTATAACTCATGATATAACACCATGAGAACTTTGTTGAAATATGCATAAGGACTTGCTCCTGATCTAATAAAGAATTGAAAATAATTTACCAATGATAAAAACCATGATGACAATGTTGAAGTATGAATATGGATGGACTCAAGAATAGTGCACAAGGAATGACCCAATGAACACATATAGACTGAGTTGAGGCATAGTACTAAAAGTAAACAAATAGGCAAGAAAAAAAATAACTAAGAAAATAAACACATAAAAATACTAAAATTAAAATCAAAATAAATCATTATAATAATGGATTTGCCCTAGTAGGGTGGATTAAGGATGACTAATTAGGCTTAGACAAAACATGTCTATGGATTTTGAAAATTTTATGATTTTTTTTGGAATTTTGAGGTATCTTAACTCATTATATATTGATAAGATACCAATAAAAAAATGCAAAGAGCATTGGCTAAGGTTTCTACTATAGTGAAGTGTGTCATTTAAGTAGGTACAGTGTTTGCTCATGCACACAACTCTAGTTATCAGGCACTTCTAGGGTTAAAGGAGTTAGGTATAAGCGATAAAGGTATGTCACACAACATTTAAACATGATGGAATTAGTTTCACATAAGGCATGAAGCTTATGCACTCACGTGAAGCATGAAAATGAGAGACTAGGTATGTGTTGGGCTAGTTGCATCATGGTACAACTGAGGACTGTCTAGGGTATAGTGGTTCAAGGGATTCATAGAGTCTCTAGTGTAGATACTCAAAGGGATAGGTCCATTGGCACATAATCAAATAGAGGGGGTTAAGGTTTTATCAGTGCATATAGTTAAGGGAATCCACATGGGGATGCTTATTAATCCTAAGATTATCATTCGACACTGGGTATAACATAAGGGCCTTTCATGGTGGGTAAGAGGGTTAGTGGTGTGAAGGCACAACTTACTGCTAGGGTTGAGTCCTAGTTCATCAACACTCTTCATGGAGAGAAAACTTCACAACTCAAATAGTCTATAACACAATAAAACAAAACACTAGCAATCAATATTCATTCATTGATATCTTTTTTACATTAAAATAGCAAGTAGTAGCCTTCACTGCTCAATCCTATTTTAACTAAATCTGAAGGCTCACAAATGAGCATGGCTTACATTCACTACTTATCACTTCAATACTTAATCCCTCTATTTCTCTCAAATTTTTGAGATCTTCACTATTAATGGTCTCCTCTCTCACTCTTGGAGGTCACTTCCTTTACATAGGCACTGGTCACTATTCTTGCTAATTAGATAGGCGCATGTCGAAGGATGGGTAGTCGAGATTTTTTCAACTCCATTACACCATATAAGAAAACTAGGGCACATGTTAGGTATCAAGCTATTGGTTATGGATGTATGCCTACCTGCGTCACTACTCATATATCCATGCTCCTTGAGCCTTAAACTTCCACGTATAAGATTAGGCAAGTATGCCTCAAGAATCATGATGCTATGCAACCATTGACTAGTAGGTGTAAGGACTCTAAGATCCTATCTAATCAGTTCCAAGGTGTGAAAAAGGGGTCCTTCACTTCCTCTATTAGTCTCATCATGATGGGGTTGGTCTATCTAGTGTAGGATCTAGTCTTCTTAAAAAGGGGTCCCAACATCACCCCATACAGAATTACTAATCCACCCTGGAATAGTCCTAAAGTGCCATAGGTGCATACAATTTGAGTGCACCCTACCATAAATCCTCCTTAAAATATTCAAAGCTATATATGGTACCCTTCAACTCTTTAATGGTTCCATATAATTCTATGGATGCTTCTTCTAGAGAAAGTACATATGTGTTTTCTAATTCTTTAATGAAGGCTTCTAGCCTTTTCTTCACCCTCCTCACTTCTCCATCTAGGAGTTCACCCTACTCACTGTAATTTGTTTAGAAGGCACAAAATATTTCCTCTAGGTCTTGTTGTTATGTTTTCAATTGGGTGATGAGGGAGTTGACTTGATCCATCACCTACATATGCTTAGTCCTTAAAACCATGAAAGAATGCTAGAGTAAGGCATCCTTCTCATCCTTTATTTGCTTAAGGTGTATACTAATGACCTCTAATTAGTCCACAAGGTTATAGAAGATGGTGTTTGCTTCTTTGCCACATTCTTCAAGCTTGGTGAAGAGGTATTCAACCTATTCCATCTTCTTTGTCTTCTCTCCCTTTATAGCCTCACAGGGGTCTTCTTTCTCCTCTAACATCGGCTTTAGCCTCGGGATCATCTTCTCAATGAGTGCAAAGGCATAGTTGACCTCTTTCAAGCTAGAGTTTTTGATGTTATCTCAAAGGGAGGGATCCACTTCTTCATTATGGTCAATTAGTTTTTAGAGCTTGAGTTTGATTTCCTTAAGCTCCTTCTCTCTGTCTTTAAAATTTTTCCTCCAACTACTACCATAAACATCATTGATGATGTTTTTGTGCACCAAATAGGTTGCCACCTTGATTAAATCATTAGTCAAGAACATGGGGTTCATGTCATGAGGGTTAATTAGTTGGTAGTCATGGCCCTTTTTTGGCTTCTTAGTGCATTGAATGGCCCTTGTAGGGACCTTGAACTCTAGCTTTCCCATGTAGCATTTCATGGCCCATGAGACTTGGTGGCATGTAAGGGCTATGGCAATTCTTAGAAGCATGCACTTCATCATGTAGAAGTCATCATCCTCCTTGAACCTCATTTTCTCTCTCTCATGGTTCTCAAGCTCAACCTATACTTCTTCTTTGATCTCTTCTTCTTCATTGGTGCTTGTGCTAGTCCCCATTTCTTACCATCTCTTTTTATTCTTCTTCCTCTTTCTCCTCTCCAATGATAGACTCATTATCGCATTTTTATTGTGGGGGTTATTTAGTTGACTTTTCCCCTTTGTCCTTTTCCTAGTGTGGCACCTCTTCATATACTTATTTTTTTATGGTACTAGCATCACCTTTGTGTTCCTCAAGCACCACCTCAAAGTTTGGATGCACCTTCTATGTGACTTCTTCCACTATTTAGGTGTCAGTACTGAATGCTACCTCAACTTCTTTCTTTCTCATTCTTCTAGCATGCATGCCCTTTCCTCTTGGGCCACTTTTACTCCTTGTTCCTTCTTATAGGCACATTATACCTTTGACTCCTCCATCCTTTCCTCTTTGTTGGCCTTTTTTTCACTACTTGTATGGCACATTTTTATTCTCTCTTTTTAATTTCTTCAACCTCGATTTAATCAATATCAGTCTTAGCTAGGCCCAAGGCCCTCAACTCTTTATGCCTCTAATGTAAGGTGAGTGTTGCATCAATGTGGCCTTAGTCTAGGCCCATTTCTCTTCATATTTTTAGTAGATATTCTTATTCATTTCTTACACTAGAGGGAGTTTCTTCTTTAGGTGCTTTTCTTGCATCACTCATCTCTTCTTTTTACACCCTACACCCTACTTCTCTTTTCTACTCCTCTACCTCTACCATTTAGATGACTTTAGTAACCACCCATACATTAGCCATCTCCTATTTTTTCAACTTTAACTCTCATTCTTATTGGGTCTTGGCCTCATAGGAGCTAAGTTTCCTTAGCTTGTGCCTTGGTCTTTCTAGCTACATTTGTGGTGAAGGTGAAGGGGATTATTTATTAGGGGATGATTATACTTCCTTAGGAACAATGTAGGTGCCTCTTTCCTAATTTTCCTCTTCTAAACCCCCTTTTGATGTGTCTTCTTATAGTTTAGGGGAAGGGGCCTTTTCTTTCTTTTTCCCCTTTGGGGTTGTGGGGGCTTGAGAGGTAAAGTGCATGCACTTTCAATATGATTTTGTTGCTGAAGCTTCCCCATCTAAAGCTATCTTTAGCTTTAGCCTCTCCTCAATCTCTTCCAACATCTCCTCCCTCTTCTTTATGGGGAGATTTTTATTTTCTTAGGGCATGGGGGTTTCTTCCTCCCCAACTAGGACTGGGAAGTCTCTTTGTTTTTTGGTGCGAGACTCCACACCATCATCCTTTCTTTCAGGATTCATCACATAGTATAGTGTATGGATAAATCCAAGGATTTTTACCCCTTACATAATATTGATGTCTATATAATCAAAGGCATCCTATTTATCCTTTGTCATGCCTCCTTTTTGGTGATGGAATTTGTACCTCATCTACTGGCTCTCTATGTCTAGCTCTTTGACTAGAATGTCAATGTTCTATGCATTAGGAATTCTACTAAGTGCATCCTAGAAGAACTCAAATGAGAAGGTGAAGGGAAGATTCAACCATCTTGACTTGATCTTATCCTTGAGTGGTAGGTTGAAAACATAGTAGTTTTGTATGATGATGAAGGTCACCATTCCAAACATGTTCTCTAGGAGTCCTTATAAGATGTGCCACTCTAACTTGAAGGCCTCTATGTATCACTCACACCACTTCAATATGTGAGTCTTATATTTGGCACTAAAGGATGTGGGGTAGGTGAAGTCATTGTATTTCTATCCTAGGATTTCATGGTGTTCTTAGAATACCCATAAGTTTTCTTCTCCACCATCGGGGATCCTAATATCTTCCATGACTATCAAGATGAAGATGGATCCCCATCTGAATGTCCCCTTCATGTTTTACCACTCCAACACATGCTTGGTAATTTTTACTATTATACACTATACCACATTAAAATTTACCCCTTCCACCATGTGATAGGCTAAGTAGAGGTATGCCTTAGACACATCAATCTATCTCCCTCCTAGGCATAGATTTGAGTTGAGAAGTCACATTGTCACCCTTATGCCTGGGTCCTCACACCTGATGATGGGGAAAGTGTATCCCCCATTAAAGTAATTTAGGAGCTTTATGATGTAATCCACCTCTTCATCATCACCCATCAATTGATGAATGTCTCTTTTGGAGTCTGTTAGTCTAGTTATTTTATTGATCAGGTGTGTGGATATCTTCATGCATTACCCTATGAAGTACATGTGGTCTTCATGTATGCATGAGAGTAGGAACTAAACAAGTTCTTCTATATTTTTGAAACAAGGAAACTCATAGAGTTGAGCTCTACCTAAAGCCTTAAATATATCTCTTATTGAGATGCCAAAGATTATAACTCCCTCTGGGGTTTTGCATCTAGTGTCCATCATCTAGTCTTGTGTCAAGTCTTGAAAGTGACTTGATGTCTGGTGGTTGTATTCCCATAACTTGCATATGTACATGAATGAGCACTAAGCTTTTTCTATCAACACTTTAGGTGGGTCTACATATACTGGTAGGACATCTTGGTTGGTGCCTTGGCTTCTACTATCACCCACTTCTACTGCTTACACCCTTATCTTGGTGAAAACTAATTCTACTATTTAAACCTACTTGGGTTCAAGTTGTGCCTCTTTGTATCTTGACTCTTTTTGCTTATTTATCATCCTAAATCTACTAGAATTGAAATTAAAGAGGTGTGGCTTTATAAAATAATTAATTTGGTTTGGTGTGAGTTGTCTGTCTAAGCTTCTCTAGCCATTAATGATAGCCTAACATTTGTTCTAGTTCACCTTCTCTATTCTAGGTTTTATGCACCAATTCACTCATTATGCGCTTTATATTCTAGTTTATTACACCAATTTTCTCACTTGATACACTATCTATTTTATGATAATTCACTCTCTTAGGGTCATTTCACTCTAGTTATTTTTCACATTCACATGAGTTTTTAATGATGTTCATTCACCATTTGCCTTATTTATAGCTTGATATGTCAACAACCATTATTAATGCAACTTTATGGACTTGATTGATGGTTTTTTTAGAGATCATGAGATTTTAAAAAATTGCTTGTCTTATCCACATTAAATTCATATCTTTATTCCACCATCACATTAAATACTTATAATGGATTTTTATTGATGTGACATCCTTTTTCAGATAGTCACTTTCTACTTTTCTTGGTTAGACACCAACTATCCTTGATGATCTCTTTCTGTGCATCTCCTTGGTGAGACCTTCACTTCTCTTATGGTAACTTAGGTGCAACACCTCACACACACACAATTTATCCTCCTTGGTTCCACTTATTCTAGCTACACTCCTTTGTCTTGGTCAATTTCTTGTGCATCATCTTGCCTTGGCCTATCCTACCCCATATAAATTCCTTGTATTAGCTCTCCAGTGCCTTGTATCTTCATCTGCTTTGTACACTTCATTAAAAGTACATCTTCTCACCTATCTTATGCTTAACTAATTTGAGTGTCTTCTTTTCTCATCTTATGTCGACCTAAGTTAAACATCTTCTCATCTAGTTTTATTCCCAATCATAGTTGATCATCTTCTCTTACACCAATCCTCTAGTGGTTCATCATTTTCAAGGGTTATTCCTACCATCTCACCATGTACCTCTTGTATAGATGTTTCTTTTTCTACTACTAATTGACTTGGAGGATTCATACACCCACAACTTAGGTGTTTGGCCTCATGCAATTGTGGCACAAGTGCTTGACTCACCTAATTGGATTTATGCATGGAGTGGAAAAACATAGGGATCTTTGTAGACATCTCATGCCACCTATTGCCTATTTATACAACAAGAACCAAATAAATTAAAGAATCATATGGTTTGGCTTGTGTCAAACCTTATTTTGCTTAGATTAATTTAAACTGACTATTGAACAAAGAGTCAGAGTAACCTTTGTGTAAGTGCCACCCTATTTTTGATATGGATTCAATCAATTTCCATTTAAATGCCCTTGAATCATTTCACTAGATAACATGTGTAGTTTGTATGTGCTAGTTTCTAAAATGTGATGGATGACATAAGGACCCATCCATCAGATCTATAGCTTTCCTAGGTGATAAAAGTATTTTTAGCCATACAGCAAGACTAAGGATCATTCAACCACCACCTTGAACTTGATATGTTTTTCATACCACCTCTTTTAGCATGCCTTCTCAACTTGATAACCCCACTTGGCCTGAGCATGCATCTCATCCAAGCATTCCAATTCTTCCAAAATTACACTCAAAGATTCTTGGTCATCAAGGTGGATAATTCATGTGATGCACAAGGAAGGTACAACAAACTCCATGGGTAGAACTACTTCTATAATAAACACTAGTTGAAATGGTGTCACTTTGTTCAGGTACTTGTATGTCATGTAGTAGGCCCATAATACTATAGAGACATGATCATACCAATCATTATGACCTATGTCACATATATTTTTGAGGCATTTTCCAAGGATATTATTGAAGGTTTTCACCATACCATTAGCCTAAGGATGATATGGGGTGGTATTTTGGTGCACCATCATGTATTTCATCAAAAGTATGTGTGCCATATCATTGATGAAATGATTTCCCCAATCACTAGTCATACTTAAAGGGAACCCATATCAGTTGATGATGCTCTCCTAGATGAATTATGTGGATATTATGGCTATGTATTTTTTGGTTGACATTGCCTCAACCCACTTTGTGAAATAGTCAGTTGTTATGAGGATATATCTGGCTCCTATGAATTATGCTTCAAGAGTGATTGGCCTTACAAAGTCAATGGTCCATTTTTTGAATGGTGCTTGAGGTAGAATAGGGATGAGAGGCATCTCATCCTAATGGTTCATATTTCTAATACACTATCATATATCACATGCTCACATGTATTCCTTAACATCAATGAATAAGCTTGACCACCACAACCCTAATTGTAGAATCTTTCACGTTGTTACATCTCTGGTGTAATGTCCTCTAGCTATTGCTTCATGCACTTCTTTAAGGATAGAGTCACACTCATGTTCTAAAACACATCGACATAAGACTTCATCCCTAGTAATCTTGTATATTTACCCTTTAATGAGATGGAAGGGGAAGGCACAAATAGTAAGCTACTTCTTCTCTTTAGAGGATAGTGTTTGTGGTGCTAGCCGTAAGGTTTGGAAAGCAACAATCTCTACCAAGTATTTAGGAACATGATACACCTGATAGATATACATGTCTAGAATATCATCCTTAATTAGTGTTACTACATCACTAGAGATGATGTGAGATAAGTGGTCTGACCCCAAATTTTGCTTTTTAGGTTTAACTATGACTGAAAATCAAAACTCCTAGAAGAGGACAACCCATCTATAAATTTTCCCATGCAAAAAAAGTTTTTTCACGATGTATTTTAGCACCTCATGATCAATGAAGAAAGTGAATAGTGTTGCTAGAAGATATTGTCTAAACTTCTATATGGCATAGACCATTACCAATGCTTCATACTCAGTGGTGGTATAGTTTTGTTTGGTCTGCATCAACATTTTACTTACAAAGGAAATGGGATGGTCCATTTTGCCTTCACTTGGTTATGCCAAAATGGTGCCTATGGACAAGCCTAACACATCGATGTGAACATGAAAAGGATTTTTCTAGTTAGGAAACTAAAATATTGATGCACTTACTAAATTCATCTTCAAAGTGTCAAATGACTCCTCTTACACCTCACCCTAGTAGAATAGGCCATCCTTACACAAGATTTCCTCTAAAGGTGTGGTGATTTTTGCATACTCCCTTATGAACTTCCTATAGTAGACATAATGGCCTAGGAAGGTGTGACCATCCTTATGTATGGAAGGGGTATAGAGCTAGATAATTATTTCAATCTTTGATGGATCAATGAGTAATACATCCTTACAGATGATGTGCTTAAGTAGTGTCCCAAATGGCATTATGAAGATGCACTTCTTTAGGTTTAATGATATCTATAGATTTATACACATTCAAACATAAGGTACATGTTGTCATGGTGGTCCCTTACAAGTCCATACATGGTCTAGTCATCTAGATATACTTGGAGGAACTTATGGATGAAGTCCTATAAATTAGTGAACACCACTCTACATAATATGACTGGTGCATTCTAAAGCCCAAAGGGCATCATATTGTAAGCAAAACAACCCAATTTAGTCATGAAGGTTATTTTGGGCTTATCCTCCTCCTCTATCTTCACTTGATGGTAACCTAAGAATCCATTATTGAAATTGTAGATTTCACAACCTATGACCCCATCTAGGACTTCATCAGTGAATGGTGTTAGGAAAGGGTCATTGATGCAGGAAACATTTAGCATCCTATAATTGATGTAAATTCATATGCACCCATCCTTATTGATGTTGATGACCATTAGAATCAACCAATCTAATTATTTCACTAAGTAAATGAAACTAGTGGCCAATATTGCATCAATCTCTACTTTCACCCTGGTGTAGAGATTAGGGTTCATTTGATAAGGTTGCTTCTTGAATAGTCTTGCATTGTCCACTAGTTTGATGCTCATATTTACTAATGAAGGGTGGGTGCCCTTCATTTCCTTATAGTTACATAGGAAGATATATTGAAATTCCATTAGGAGGTTGATGATGTGCATGAGCTCTACCTTAGACAAGTGTGCACCTATAGTGGCCATCTTGGGTTCACCTTCCATGCTAATGTTTGCTTGGGTGGTCTTGAGGGGTGCATGATAGGGTTGATTTTTCTCCTAGTGGGAGTCTTTAACTTTCCTCATTCCCTCTATCATCTCAACCTAGAGGTGGGTTGGGTCTCTGTCATCTAGAGAGTCATCATCAATGAGGTGCATGAGTTTTTATTTACTTGCCAGGGCCCTCTAATTGCACTCCTTCTAGGTATCATCATCTTCTTCACTAGAGTCACAATGGAGCATTATTTCTTTAAAAAAGGCTAGAAGTGTAAGTCCTTTCTCTCTAAACATCTCTTTTAAGCATTATTCTAAGATATCTATGTCCTCAAACATAGCTCAGTGGATGACTTATAGTGGCTCTAGTAATTCAAGGTTCTACGAAGAAAAGGAAAAAGTGTACATAAACTTTTCCTTCAGTGCATCCCAATTTCTTATTTCCTAGTGCATCTTGTTCATGATGTACCATGCTGACACCAATGTCTTGAGAGTTATATATAAGACATGCACCCATAGGCCTCATGGCGTATTTTCTTTGTAGATCACCCAAGTCTCTTTATAAATCCATATGTGCACAATTGGGTCAGAGTTACCATTATAGGGGGGTATGTCTAGATCCTCATTACTCCAGCCAAATATAGTGTACATGGATACCTTCACATCTCACCAAGTTGGCAAGCCAAGTTTTTGTATGGCCCACTAGTGTGTGGTAGTACTTTTTAGTGTATACACCAATGTGCCTAAATAATCAATTTACTTTGAGATGTAAGCCTCAATATCTTATACATATCTATTTATAGGCTAGCTTCCTTCATCCTTAGGGAGTGTTATGAGATTTCCCTTACTAAGCTAGAACACTCTCTTTCCTATCTTCTTGGCATGAGGAGTCAACTTCTTCTAGGGTCATGCAATTCTTACTAAGCCTGTGCCAAATAGTCTAGATCTAACTTTATGCACTAAGAAATATATACACCTAGTGACCTCATAGGATTATTAAATCTAATTTTCACAAGCTACATCCATTGTATCTAAGGATAATTAGCCATTTTCCCAAGTGATCACCCTTTTCTCACTAGGATTGAGAGTCTCATCACCTTACATTGTGAAGTTATAAATGTGGTTGACCTCATCATGAAGGTTAACACTTTTAATGTAAGGTGGCCCTTGGTCACTTGAAATAGGTATAACCACCCTCTCCTTTCCATTTTTTAAGGTCATATAGTGCTTCTTAAATCACATATCAACATTGTTTACATAGCACCATGGTCTTCCTAAGAGTGATGGGTAGTTGTCCTCCTTTGCTAGATGACCTCAAAGTCAACTTGGAACTCGATGCTCATGATGTCCACTATGGTGCCCTTTAGGATCCCTATGGGTTGTGCTTGGGTCTTATTCACCATGAAAAATGTGTGTGGTGATGGTTTTAAGAGTATCCTCCCTATTTTCTCCCAAGCATTCTTGGTCAGGATATTAACCTCTATGCATGTGTCAACTAGTACTTCAAAAACTAACCACCTATTGATGGTGGCATCTATTAGTAACTCCTAGTCATACTCAGTGTTCTGAATATGCCTCACTTCTCATGACTGCTCCATATGTGACATTATAATCTCTATTACTTGGGGGTTGACTTTTGACATTGGTGCCTTATCTACATTCCTTATATTCAAGTCCTTTAGTAGAGGTAGTACCCCTTCCATTTATATCAATTGTAAGATCTTGGTTAACTCCTAAAATTTATCCTCTAACTGGTCTTACTTTTTGTGCATCATAGTGGCATGTGCCTCCAAGTCTCTGGCTAACTAGAGTTTACCTAAAGGTCTTATATTATAGTCATTACTTACTACAGGATGTCATTTTAGTGTGTAGGGTTAGGATATGACACTAATTTTTTATCTAGCCATGTCATGTGCTTTGTACAACTTGACTCACCATATTCTAGGCACAGGGTTTGGTTTGGCATAGTAGGTGGCTGAGTGGTGAGCCCACTCCATGTTGTGGCTTTCACCTTTAAAGGCCCCTTGGGAGTCTATTGTGGCTTGGGGGCCCATCTCCCTTATTTGGACTCATTCCAAACTATAACAATTCCTCTATCTATACTAGGCCCCCCTTACATCAACTTCTTATAGAGATATAGGCATTTATTGACTATGTGTGGGCCTTGGTAATACCAACATATTAGGTGTGTGGGGAAATCATGATAATAATGCTCAGTTAACCCATGATTATAATAATATCATGGTGGGAATTTCCCCCACCACATCTACCTCTTTATCCATACACTCATCTTTGGTTACCATAACCCATGTTTTTTTGGCCATAGCTCTCATTCCCTTGGATTGCCTAGACACCACCTGAAGTCATGGCTTGCCTTGTCCCTTTATCTATATTTTAGAACATCTCATTTATGAATCTATAGTCTAACATCATGTGTGTGTAGGCATCAAACATCTTATAATAAACTATATTATTTACTTGACTAGTGTGCTGCAACAGGGGACAGCTCTAGGAGTCATGCATTCTATGGTAAACATCATAGTTGGGGAGTATTGCATAAACATTCCTATGTAGGTAGTTATTATTATTGTGCCACTCTATCTCATAATTAGTGCACCATAGTCCACTATGAGAGTCATGTGCCTATCTAGCAATAAGCTTCTATAACTAAGAATCCATTGACATAATTTGTACCTTAATGAAGGGACTAATCCCAGTGTGAGTGCTACCTACTACCTTAGCCTAAAAAAATGGATTCAAGCACTTCATAGGGTTCTATATAGTTTTTCATGGATATCACCCTTTTTAATGGCACTAATAGGAATCCAATAAATCATTACACATGATAGGAGGGGTGGATATCATAAGGAAACTTAAAGAGGAGAGTTTTGAACTATGCTTCATATAAGTGTATGCTCTCAAATAACCCATGATTTATATCCTTAAGCATTGTAATGCTTTGTTGTTTGAACTTAGGAGTGTCAAAATCCTTAAATAATTCTCCTTTCAACATATCATAGTTAACTATATCCTAGTTTAAATCAAACTTCCAATACCAGGTATGGGCACAATCTAGCAAGGTTGTCATAAACTATGTTGCCTTACACTCAGGCTAAATAATGCCTTGAGTGTGCCACTATAACTCACATTTCAACACATGCTATATGGAATTTTTAACTCCATGATACTCAAGTAGATGCAAAGCCATATCATATTATATCTACTAAGTTGGTGGTATGGGATTTTAAAGTTCCTGACCTCTTTGTGTCTACATAGGGGGTGATCCTCTAATGTCCCCACTAGTAGGGTTGATCATTGAACCTAATGGAGTATGGTACACTATAAATATTCATGGTGTATCTCCACTCACTAGTGACATTCTACAACTTCCTATGGGCTATTGCCTAATTAGCATGGCTAACATTCTATGCATGGGAATATTTGCACTTGTGTTCATGACACTTATACTAGCACCTACTTGATCAATCATACCATTACTTAGCTCCTCATATGAGATCACTTATTCAATCACAAACCCTTGATCTAAAATATTAGTCTAATAAGAGTCTATTAGGGTAATAGGTTTAGTTACCTTTATTTTATTCTCAAAAGGGGAATCTAATGTATGGGATTTTGTTTTAAGCTTAAAGGGGGTAAGTGCCTCTCATGCATCTCAAACACCTTATCTTGTAGGAACTCATTACATCCTACACCCATATATGAAGTCTAACCACTTGTTTCTTCCTATGTCTTAACACACCATGGTATTTCAAAAGATCCTTCCCCATGCCCATCCTGTTCACTACAAATCCTATCGACACTTCTAGGTTTTAGGTCTTCCATTAGCCTTCATCTATGCTTACTATAGTTCAACTTCTAGATCTCTTGGGTGTCAAGTTATTTTTCCTCTTCCATGGCACCTTTCCAAAACTTATGCCTCCTTCCCTCATTCTTACCCATACATTCAAATAATTTTATCCTTACATCCTCATGGTCTCTATCCCATAATTGACCATGATCTTCTTTAGCTCAGTGTGGATTCCTCTGATGAATGTGCCCCTTGGTTCTTGAAGAAACACATGTTATACCTATTTTGGGCATGAAAAGGTTGACACTATAAACTCTAACATGTATCTATTCAAATCACCATCCCAACATATGTCTATGGCACACATCCATACTTCATTCAAGCTTTCTAGCCTCTCTATGTGCTCTATGGTCTACTCAAGTTGATGTCCATAACTTCTTCATATAATATCAACATATGTAGCCAACCATTTATATACATTCTTGGGTAGCTCGTAGAAGAACACTTCATATAATGGTTCATATAGATAAGTTTATACCCATTTCCACAGCTTCTCTCCTTCACACATGGGATGATTTTACATGAAGTAATCTTCAACTTACTCTAGCTAGTGCATGACATTCTTGAGTGATAGTCAGAGCATCACTCTGATGTAACATATTAACAATGAAATTCAACATGTCCCAGTAAAAAAACCAAAATGTTGTAATGAAGTGTCATTTAAGTAGGCACAGTACTTGGTCATGTATGCAACTCTAATTATTAGGTAATTCTAGGGTTAAAGGAGTTAGGCACAAAGGGAGTAAGGTTTGGCAAAAAAAATTTAAACATGTTGGTGTGCTAGTATTATTTTCACATAAGATATGACCCTTATGAACTCACCCAAAGCATGATAGTGAAGGGACCAGGTCTATGTTGGGATAGCTACATCATGGTGCAGTCAAGGGCTATCTAAGGTGTAGTGGTTTAAGGGATTCATGGAGTCTTTGGTGTAGAGGCTCAAAGGGATAGGTCCATTAGTGCATGTTCAAAAAAATGGAGTTAAGGCCTTATCATTATATGTAGGTAAGGGAGTCCACATGGGGATGCCTATTCATCTTAAGGTCATCATTCAATTCTAGGTCTAGTGTAAGGGATTTTCATGATGGGTAAGAGGGGTAAGTGACATGTAGGTGCCACTTACTACCAGGGTTGAGTCCCATTTCATTAATATTCTTCATGGGGAGAAAACTTCACAACAGAGATAGTCTATAACATAATAAAATAAAAAACTAGTAATCAATATTCACTCATTAGTATCTTCTTTACATTATAATAGCTAGTAGTAACCTTCACTACTTAATCATATTTTAAATAATTCTAGAGGATAATAGATGAACATGGATTAAATATACTACTTAGCACTTCAATAATTAATCCCTCTATCACTCTTGAATTCACTAAAGCTTTGCTATTAATGGTCACCTCTCTCAATCTTGGAGGTTGCCTCCTTTCTATAGGAGTTGGCCACTCTTCTTGCTGACTGGATAGGCACATGATGAAAGATGGGTATTTGAGAGCTTGTTAGTTCCATTATGCCATATAGGATAACCAAGGTGTATGCTTACTACTAGGTTTTTGGTCAAGGTTGTATTCCTACCTACTCCATTATTCATATCTTCATGCTCCTTGAGCCTTGAACCACCATATGTAGGACTGGGTAGGTATGCCTCAAGAATCATGATGCTATGCAACCAATAACTAGCTAGTGTGGGGACTCTATGAGTCTATCTAGTCAATTCAAAGGTGTGTAAAAGGGGTCCTTCACTTCCTCCATGGGTCTATATGTACTGGGGTTGGTCTAAATAGTGCAAGATCAAGTCTTCTCAAAAAGGGTCCCCAATAGTTTCTCATAAAATGGTGAGAGAATATATAAAAAGGGGGATTAATCTAACCTCAATGTGAATCAATCACAACTTACATAGTCACATTAGGACCTCAATTCATAGTAATTATACCAACACAAAAGGTAGTGAGATTTAACCAAGTAAAAACAAGTTCTAAATTTGAGGCAAATGGCTAGGCAAATGAGAATAGTAATGGCAAAGGGATATGACAATGTATGGTAAAGGTGTCCTTCCTAATTTACCCATAGGTAGTTATAATTAATAAAAAATGACATAGGCATATGATACTAATTTGACCATAGGTTATTATGATTAGTAACACAAGGTTTAATATTGATTTACCCATAGACGGCTATAATTATTGGCACTAGTCAAACATAAAATGAAAGATAATTTACCACATCCACTGTCACACTAATTTCATAGACTATCATTTTAACATGGAATTTTGAAACTATTGAAACTAGATTAGAATCCCCTTGTAGAAGGTACAAGAAAAACTAAGAGAACTAAGGTCAAAAGGGGTTGTGTAGGGTGGCTAAAAGTAATCTTTGGTCAAATAGGGATAGTATGATAAAATGCCATGGGGTATGGCACAAGGAATATGATAGGATGATAATTAGATATAATGGTAAGAGGGTTGTCCCCAAGTGGTAATGGAAATGATAGGGTATGTAACAAAAGTAAGATGAATGGAAAATAAAAATGACAAGGTAAATTATTTTGGCTAAGGTATATGAAAAATGAAAAAGGTATCATTTTTAGCAAGGTATAGGTATGGTTTTATGATTTTATACAAGTAAATGATTATATTGTTCTTGATGATGTTGATATGCTCATCCTTATTAGCATATGAGATAACCAAAATAATTAGTCATGTAAATTTCTTGCCCACACCTCTTTTGAATAGTTGCTCTATCAAGAACCTACTGTAGATTTGGATTCCAAGAATGTTTCAAGTTTACGGAGTATTTTACTTCAAGACATTTAGATTTAATACAAACTAATCTCTATCAACCTATAAGAATATAAAGCATTTAAGGAGATATTTATTTCATGTTACTCATAGATGACTACACAAGAAGGACTTGGGTAGCATTCTTGAAAAAAAAGTTAGAAGCTCTTGATAAGTTCAAGGCATTCAAGACTCTAGTTGAGAATGAAAAGAATGTAAAGATAAAATTCCTAAGATCTAATAGAGGAAGAGAGTTTTGGTCCAATGAATTTTATGGTTTTTTTGAGTTCCATGGGATAATGAGAAGTTCTTAGCAATTAAGACACACAATTAAAGACAAGAGTGACATTGACACAAAATAGGTGTTTAGGAACAAGTTGAATGAAAATTAAGAAGTCATTAGTAACAAGGTTGGATTGGTATGAAAGGGGTATGCACAAGTATAAGGGTTAGACTTTGAGGATAAATTTTCTCCATTTGCAATATTGGAGGCTATTATATTTTTTATAGCATATGTAGGCTTCAAAGGGTCCAAGGTGTATCAGATGGATGTCAAATCATATTTTTTGAATGGAAACTTGGAAGAGAAGGTGTACATATATTAACCTAAGGGTTTCTCATTATTATGTAACAAGTAATATGTATGTATATTTAAAAAGGTTCTTTATGGTCTAAAACAAGATCATATATCTTGGTATGCCATATTGAATAAGTAATTATTGGACTAAGGATTTTAAAGAGGATTTGTTGGCATTGATCTATACATAAATATAGAAAATGATAATCATTTGATAGTGGTTGTCTATTTGGATGACATCATATTTTGTGGAAATAGTCAGAGTATGACTAAGGCCTTTTTATATGTGATGAAGAAGTATTTTGAGATGTCCATGCTAGGATAACTATCATTCCTCCATGGGTTACAAATCATTCAATAATAAAAATGTATATTAATTTCACAAGCTAAGTACATAAAAGAGATTTTGAATAAATTTGAGATGGAAAATTTCAAGGTAGTTAACACACCTATGATCACATGGTGTAAGTTAATCAAGGAGGATGAATCTCTAAAAGTCAATCATACATCATATAGGTATCCAAATGAAAACCATTTTTAATTAGTTAAGAGGATACTTAGGTATCTAAAGGGGACTATGTATTTTTGGTTGTGGTATCCAAGGAATAAGGAGTTTTATTTATAAACCTATATAGATGTAGATTGGGTAGGGAGTCTAGATGATAGGAAAATAACTATTGAAGGATCTTTATTCTTAAGAGAGAATCTAGTGTCATGGATAATAAATAAGTAGTCATTAGTGTCACTATCTACTACTAAGGCTAAGTACATTATAACAAATTCATATTGTAGTCGATTCCTATAGATGAGACATAACTTAAAAGACTATAAGGTGGAGTATGATAGTCCTAGTCCTATATATTGTGACAATACAAGTTATATAAGTATCTAAGACAATCCTATCATGAGTTTAAGAAATAAGCACATTCCCATCAAGTATCATTTCCTAACATATCAGGTAAGTGAAAAAATGTGAAACATGAATATGTTTCAATAAACGATCAAATTTTAGACATTTTAACCAATCCATGTCCAAATGCAACATTTGAGTATCTAAGATATGAAATAGGAGTAATTCCTACCTTTATTATCCATTGAGCAAGTCAAGGGTAATGGGAGCTAATCAAGGTGGTTCATTAGCTCCAAGAATAGGTGTTTAATGCCAAGAGAATTTTTGAAATCATGATAGTCATATAAGCAAATTGAGAGGTAAGAAAAAATCTAATTGTGCTACTAGTGTTATCCAATAACAAGGTTCTTATATAAATGTTGAGAATAGTCTATTAGTCCTGATGACTCATATGATGAGCACAATCTTGGAGGAAAAGGGGGAGTTCTTAATTCTTTAGTAAGAAGGTCTATGCCAAATAAGAACATATGTGGTGGCCTAGTGAGTGATAAAGGTTTTGATATAAAAATATATCTCAATCATGTCAAGGACAAGGTGATTGAGGTATGCTAAAGATAGGGGGAACATGTTTGTATAATGCTTCATAGAATCATAATCCTATGTGTTGAGTTTTTTGGTTGTAAGAGGTGTGATTCAAGAAGTTGAAGGTATATATTTGTCATTAATGTCAAAGGGGGAGAAAATTTAGAATTAGAGAGAAATATCCTATTGAGATAAGTTTATAATAGTGGTTTTCATTAATGACAAAGGGGGAGATAGTTGAGTATTATCATTAATGTCAAAGGTGCATCTTGTGAAGTTTGATGTCAAAGGTGATTAAGGATAGATGGTAGTATGTGATGTGACAAGATGAATGGAAGAGTGGTATCATGAGAGAAATAGAAAGAGATAATTTGAAGACAACTAATATATTATGTCTGCATGATTGATATCATTGTTAATATCAACATGATAGGTATAGGTCATTGATTTCAAGTCATAGGAAGCATAGTAATGACATGAAGAGGTATGTTCATGGTGAAATGAATGAACAAAAGCATGAAAAGGTGGTATGGAATTTTTATAGCATGTAATTAAGGTATATACTCATTAATGAGAGTTTTAGGGTGAGCCTATAGGGGTAAGACCTTCAGTTTAAGTTTGTACCTAGAACACTCTCAGAGCCTACCTAGATTAGTGAGGTATGAAGATTAGATTTCAAGGAAATTATGTGCATGAGATCATGGAAAGAGATGAGATAATTTTTTATAGGTATGATGACAAAGTTTGAGGTCAAAATTTGAATGAAAAGTGCATGAATCATTATTTTAGGTCTTTTTAAGCTCACAAAATGAGGTCTCAAACTCAAGAATCACTTTAAGACTTTAATTATCATGTGTAACATATTAATTTTAGTCTAATATATTTAGGATATATTTGTTAAGGGTCCTAGATAAGATATATGGGCATTAGTTTTGGATTTAAGTGGCAGTTCTTTATGAACAATTGTTAACACCAAAACATGTGTTAAACCTCTCTAAAACCCCAATAAGGACCTAATGTGAAATATTTGTTAAAATCAGATAAATATGGATTTATACACATATATAATTTATTTTATAATGTAATCAACTCTCCTAGGTACCCCCAAGTGGTGATGGTTTGTCAGATGAGAGAGAAAATGTTTAGATACAATCCTATTTATCAAGAAGTTGTTGTAGCTCTCAAAAGTAGAATTGGTCAAGAAGAGAAAATGTATAGTATAAGTATATAAATACTCATTTTACATGTACATGATGTTTTTTTAATATTTTATATAGTTTAATTACTCTAAATTGGTCATCCAAATAAGATAGTCGTAGATAGACCTAATCGTGTGGATAATGTAAAACCTAGGCAAAGATGAAGAGATATGTTTGAGGGCTTGTTCATGATAGATTGATGAAATAAATTGAATTAATAATTTATTTATGAATTTTATGTCATGAAAATTATATAGATAATCTTAGGAGGTTAGTGTTTGTGGTGAAAATATGTCTCACAAAATGGCTTGTTTAGTTCAAATAGGACTGTGAGACATAAGGTCAAGAAATTGGTGTACAAGACCAATATTTTCCATTAGAACATATGAATTTTATATCTAAGAATGTTATAAATATATTATAATTTTTTTATACATCATGATTCATGAAAAGTGTCTACATAGGAATTCGAGGTCTAATTCTTCATGACTAGTTTTTGAAGTGATTGGACAGTTATGAGTAAGTGAGTTACAGAGATGTTCTTGATCCATTATTTCATAGGTGAAGGTATTATAAGATATTGGTGATGACCCTAAGGTCATTTATATTTTTTATTCATTTTTAATTTATCATTGTTTAGTTTATTAAGTATTTTTAAGCTTAATTATTGTAAGACAAACTTTTGAGGTACACAAGCCTAATAGGGTAAGTTGTCTTACAAGAGATTTCATGGTATGAACGAAGGATGTAGGTATAATAAATAATGAATGAGGTTATAAGAGTTATTTGGATAAGTTTTTTAATGGTTTTTTATTTTTAGATAATGCCATTTGGTCCCAATAAGATCAAGTTTTATCATTAAGAGGGCAGACCTAATGCAATTAGGTCTCTATGAGACCTAAAGGAGGAGTAAGGCCTAATTGAGTTGTGGTAGACCAAAGTGGGTTAAAATTGTGATTTAACTATTTTTATGATATATATTAATACCTATTAATGGATTACCTAAGAGGTTTAAGGTGTGTGGTTGACCAAGTGGTGTGTGACCATGAGACTAATATATATATATACATATATACATATATACATATATATATATATATATATATACATATATATATATATACATATATATATATGTATATATATATATATATATGTATATATATATATGTGTGTATGTATATATATATATATATATATATATATATATATATATATATATATATATAGATATAGATATAGATATACATATACATATACAAGGTAGTTTAGGCCTATTTGTGTGTGTGTGTGTGTGTGTGTGTGTGTGTGTGTGTGTGTGTGTGTGTGAATAAAATGATGCATGGTTGAGTATAAGTATGTCATAAAATAATTTATAGACCATAAAAAAATGTAAAATGTTTGAAATTGATCAAAATTCATGAGGTGGTTGAGTTGGTGGTGAGTCACTTAGGGAGTTAGTGCTTCCTTGCAATTAGGTGCTTGTTAAAGCCTAGTCAAGTGGGTGCTTGAATTTTTTGGGGTTGGTGCTCCAATTTGAGTTGGTAATCAACTAATTTTGTTATTTTTTTATAAAATAGTAGTCAAATTTAATATATTATATTGTTTTTTCTTCCCCTTCATGTTTTCCCACTCATATATGTGTTCTCTTGTTTCATACTCATGTGATTGGTTATTTTTGCATTGCTAGATCACTATATTGCTTTCATGGCTCATTAATGTTAAATTATAATTGAAATGAAAAATTTTAAGTAATGATTCACCCTCCCCATTAATTATTATTTCAATATATTCTCCTTCACACTGATAAAAAGAGAACCATTCTTTCCAATTACAATTCTAAAGAATTCAAATAGTCATACACCATGTATTTTTTTAAGTTTAGGACAAAGGAACTCATTTTAAATGATTTAAATTAATATGTATTTTTTAATTCATATAAAATTTTGACCTAAGAAAATTTATCCTAGGATGGAGAACTACATTGACCTAAGAAAATTTTGGGTTATGTAGGCAAAACTTAGATTATAAGGGGGTTTCTAAAGATAGCTTGGATATTCCCATAACCCTATTCCCCATTTTATAATTTTATCTCTATTTGGTTTGTGTTAGAGTGGTAAAATTATGCTAAGCTTGATTTGGGTATTAACTAAGATAATATTCACCTTAGTTAGTATGACCCATGTGGAGTTCCATGTTTTAAACCCACATGTCTAAATAAGAGTCAACATGGTCAGTATAAATGCCTTATTCATTTGGAAACCAATAGTGTCATTTAACACATGGTGATAAACTATTCATTTAAAAACTCAACTAGTTTCACACTACCAAATGAACTCTCCTCACCTTCCTTTAAAATATTATAAACATAGGGTAAGGATTGAGTATTATAAGAAATAAAGTAGGAAATAATCAAAATTATGTTTCTATTAAGTTGATTACTTCATAGTAGAAGGTTATTTTTGGTCAGGGTGAGCTAAGGTTAATTGTATGCATCTCACATACAATGCCCAATTAATATAATAACACACCCTATCACCCTCCTTTTACAAATACCTTCCTCCTATCATACTACCTAAATTTGTGTAGTAGTGTTAAAAAGAGGCTTTTTTATCCTTAGAGCCTAGTTATGGAAAAATCTTCATTTTGGATATCACACTACATTTTGGAGCAAATCAGAGTTCATGGACAAGTTTACTACAACTAAGAAAGGTGGTGAAAACTTTAATTTTTTTCAAAATGATCACCTAGGGCTCTTAATCTTCCCATCAAGAACATTGGTTACAACACATTTTTTAAAGAATCAGTGCAGTTTCGATGAAATATAACTATACAAATGCATCCAAAATAGTCAATTTAGTGGGGAAGAGTTTTTGTCAAAATTAATATTCATTTCTTATTGATATACCCAAAATTGTCTGGTCAATTCTAATCGTTAGTTGGGTAAATGAGTTTGATTTTTTCTATGTGAGGAATTTTATTATAAAGTTTTATTTAGTTTCATTTTATTTTAAAAAATTAAAAAAAATATTTATTTATAAAGGTTTTTTTAAATCAAAATTATTATTTTTAATTATTTTTATATAATGTTTTTTATTAAAATTTTCAAAACCCAAAATAAAAAAACATTTTTTTTTGTGTCCAAGTAGCAAGCTCAGCCATGTTCCATGTCCCTAACACACTCCACCACTCCTACTACACTTCCTCCTCCCATGGCCTCCCCATGGCTAGATGATGGGAACTCAATCCACTTACTCATTTCCAACCTCAATCCAACCTCCATAGTTGTATCTCCTGAATCAACTTTGTCCTATGCCCAATTAATACCTCTATGCTAAACCTCATCCTCTAATAGCTCCTATGCAACATACCATAACCACATCATCACTAGTTTACCAAACTCTCACTCGACCCTTTCACCCATGCTTACCCTGCTTGACTCTTCCTATGGCATTCCCCTATGCCCAACTACATTAATCCACACATGACCCAACCAATCCACCACATCTCATGGCTGACACCCTAGTGCCTACCCTAAAAACACAATAACAAACATGTTTATTTTATTTTTAGAGTGGGAATTATACATGTTGGAAATGTGCATTAAAATTGTCTTTAACTTTAGAAATATATGACATTAATTGAATTATTTTTTAATGATCATTATTTTCAATTTTTATTAAAGCTAGCCACCAAACCTTGTAACCAACCACCTCCACCCATAGTTTATTTTTTAAAATTTACATGTTTTATTTTTAAAAATTCAATTTTTGTATTGATTGGCAACTTTGTTGGGTGTGTGATTTTAGATAAAGAATTGATGTGAGGGATGTCACAATTTTAAGTCTCATAGTTTCTATTTTTTCACTACACCTTTAAAATCATTTTTTGCTCTATGAAGACTGGTATGTGTGGCCTGTTTTGATAGGTGGTTAAACCCCCCATGGAAAATCTTTTTTTTCAACACATAATTCTTCTCTACATTTGCACTTATCAATTGGGGTTATTTTTGAGTCTATTCATGCATGATCATTTTTTGTATCCCCCCTCCATTTTGAGTTTATTTAGACACCCTTTCACTATTTTTCTCATATTTTGAACATTATTTAATGTTTGGAGGTGATTTTTTCTGCATTGGGAAGTTGGTTCAGTTATATTCTATGTGGTATATTCACTTTTTGATGAACTACTTAGAAACACCCTCATTTAATCCAATTTCATAGGTTTACTTCATCATCAAAATTTTGACACTTCCAAGTGTGATATTTTTTGCCTTGAAAAGGGTTAGAAACTCCCTTTTTTATAGAGTGTATATTATTTTGATATGTATCATTTTAGATAGAATTTTTTCTAGAAAAAATTCATTTGATGTATGTAATTTGAAGAAACTTCTTCTCATATGTACCTAGCTTTAAATCTTCATTAATATATATTTCCAATGGGGTTCCAAAGTACTATTCTTTCCCTAATATAATGTAGAGGGGTTGAAAGATACCATTTTATGTGACCAAGTGTTATTTAATTTGAGCATGTTTGTTTCAACACACTTCTTTTTGGTCTCTACTATTCTACATTGTTCTAATTTACTTGTAACAAAAAAAATTACAATCATGTCAGACTTGAATTTACCATCACTTCTAACTTTAAAAAACTATCATACATGGAAACTTTCCATGATTGACTTATTACATAGTAAAGGTCTTTATTGGGTTGTAATGGTCACATAAATTTAGATAAAAATCCCATAGATAAGTTCTGATGGATGAATCTATCTAATGAAGCCTTAGGGATTATAAGTATGAGTGTTTTTGATGGATTAAAATTTCTTGGTCAAAATGAAACATATTTTCATGAAACATGGGGTAAAATTCATAATTTTTTTGGTGAAAATAATGACATCAAGATTATTTAGCTGGGAACTGAAGTATCTTCATTAGATACTAGTGATTTTGAAAGCATTGTAGACTATTTGTCCAAATTCATGCTTCTCAAATCATAATTACTAGGCTATGGTCATACAAAACCTAATTTTTTTTGATCATGACCATTTTGTCCAAGTTTAAAGGCCCATTTTAAATATTTGAAACTATTTTTTTTCAACCATGGATAATTTTGGAGATAAATTTGAAATGCCCATATTTGAAGAGTTTTATGAATGTCTTAAAAAATATCAAGCTCGACTCACCCTCATGGAAGTCATCTCCTCTAGAAAGTCTAAGACTCAAGAATTGGTATTCAATAATCTTATAGGGATAAATTAGAGCAAGCTACCACCCACATGACCCCAAGGTCCTAAGTCTAGAAAACTGAGACATGCATCTTCTTCATCAACACCTTTATGTAAGAAGCCCATTACAAATCATTGTACATTTTGTGATTAATATGGTCATCTTACATCTCAATGTTGGAATAATATTTCTCTTCTAGAAGCAACCATAAAGAAGCACAAAATTCACATTAACAAACTACCTTCTTCCTTATCTTCCAACAACAAAGGAAAAAGCAAAGGCTAATCTCTTTCTAAAAATTCGTATGCATTAATTGCCACTCATTTCTCCAAGGATACTTGGATATTTGACTCAATAGATTCCAATCATATGTATAATTTAAAATATGTATTTACCTCTCTATTTGAGAGTGACACCTCTAAAATTTTAGTAGGTAATTTTACTCCTTTATTATTTTTAGGATCCAACATAATTAACTTACAAGATGGAGAAGTGAATGATTTTTTATATGTACCTAATATTTTAGTGAATCTTCTCTCCATTTATTAGATATTTCATTCTCGTAGAGGCCATAAATTGAAAATTTATCCACACAATATTATTTTCAAATATCTATATACTCCTATGGTGGTTATTTCTTCTATAAAATTAAATGACATCTTGCCTATATCAGTTTTATACATTACATGATTTTAAATCTTATCATGCACTTATTGATAATGTTGATTATTTGATAAAACCATGGAATAAGAGATTTGGTCCTCTCAATTTTTGGTACTTGTAGAAATTTATTACTCATAACATGGTTAAATCCATTCCAAAGTCTCTTTGAAATATGATGTTTGTCCCATATGTGTTCTTGGAAAATGTCACAGAGAAAAAGCAAAGTCTTGGTTCATGAAAGATCCACTTCATTTGGTTTATAATGAATTGATGTATTTCCCTAAGACATATTTTTCTAGAGGTAATTATGTAATCACATTCATTTATGATTTATCTCACTAAACTTGGGTGTACTTATTAAAGTAAAAAAGTGAAGTATTTGATCACTTTGTTGAATTTAAAGAATTTATTGAGACGTAATCTAGATTCTTGATTTAATAGATTTGAACAAGTAATGGAGGTGAATATGTGAACCATGCCTTCATAATTTTTTTTTCTACTCATGGAATTTAGTTTTAGCATAAAATTACTTACAAACCTTAGAAAAATGGTATTTTAGAGATAAAAAATCACAATTTGAAATAAATGATAAATCATATGATTCAAGCCAAGAATATAGCCCTACAGTTTTGGGCTAGATCCATAAATTGTGCCAACTATATTTGGAACCACACTCCTCATCAAGTTGTGTAAAATTTGACATAAAAAGATTCTTAAACAAAAGATAATCCCAATGTTTCTCACTTCCATGTGTTTGATAGTCAAGCCTGGGCATTCATTCTTGATGATAAATGTAAGGCCATGGATAAGAAGATCCAATCCTACATTTTGACTCGCTATTTTGAACATGTAAAATCCTATCATATAGTTGATCCTCATACTCATCAATTAATTTATATGTGAGATTTTTAAGTAGAGAAACACTCTCTAGCCTACAAACCCCCATCTTCACCTACTTATTCTCTAAATATATCTACTTCACATTACTATTCTTCTAACATTGATGACTCTTTAGATGATCTAGTGGATGAAGGATCTCTAGTTATTTTGGCTACTCCACCTCTTATTACACAAATAGTTCCATAATGGTTAAAAAATAAAAGAGAATTAGTTGTTAATTTGGTAGGTAATCCCAATGAAACTCATCAAACTAGATCTAAAAAGGTTGTTGTGGGTCTTATTGCTCATGTTCATGATTTTGATGATCTTCAAACATTTCATGATGCATTGGTAAACCTAAATGAGATGAAGAAATGAAAGCTAAATATCATTCCTTGTTGAAGAATGGTACTTACAACTTAGTTCCTCTTTCAAAAGGAATAAAATTAGATTCGTATAAGTGGGTCTATTACACCAAGTATACAAAATATGGTTAAGTTGAAGAATGGTACTTGGGACTTAGTTCCTCTTTCAAAATTAATAAAATTAGATTCATATAAGTGGGTTTATTACACCAAGTATACAAAATATGGTTAATTTGATAAGTATAAGGAATGACTCATATCAAAAGGCTTCTCCTAATTTGATGGATTTGACCATTTAGAAACATTTTCCCCTGTTGTAAAGATGAATTCCATTTGCTTTATTCTCTCACTCACCACATCACATATTTGGAAATTACATCAAATGGATGTTAAAAGTAATTTATTTCATCGATATTTATAAGAATAAATATACATGGAGAAAACACCAAGGTATTTTCAATATTTTTCCCTTATATGTAGACTTTGATGATCTCTCTATGGTCTCAAACAATCCCCTTAGTGTTGGTATGAGTAGATGGATAGTTTTTACTTAACAATGATTTGTCTAGATGCCATTTAGGCTCCATTATATACAAAAAAATGATATATGGTGAACTCATTATACTTGTGATTTATGTTTATGACTTTATCATCACTAGGAGTTCCTCCTCTTTGATTAAAGATGTCAAATCAAGCCTTATGGATCAGTTTGAGATGTCCAACTTGGGCATTAGTCATTAATTCTTTGGTATTCATGTTTACCAATAAAAATAGGGATCAAAATTTCTTAGATTAAGTATGCTTTATATATGTTTTTACACTTTATCATGCTTGATTTTAAGTTATCCCTGACTCCTTTTCTATCTTGATTCACTTTGATTTCCAAGTGTTCTACACCATCCATTGATGCTAAATTATATAGATAATTGGTAAACATCCTTCTTTATTTGACTCATATCCAACCAAACATCTCATTTACTATTATAATTGTATCTCAATTCTTTAATAATCCCCATGAGATTTATTATCAATCTAATAAGCATATACTTCACTATATTCATTACATAATCAATTATGGCATTGAGTATACATCAAGAGGCTCAACTCATTTAGTGGGTTATACAAATTCATATTGGTCCATAGATGTTGATTATTGTAAGTCCAATATTTAATACATATTTCATCTTGTATCTAGTCACATAACTTGGTCAAGTAAGAAGCAACATGCTATTTCTCTCCCTTTGATTGAGGTCGAGTACCATGGAGCTATCAACACAAGCTAGAAGACTCTTTAGATCCATTAGATTTTGTCTAAGTTTGGATTTCTATTTGATTATAGTTTAGTGTGATAATCAGAGTGATATCCATACTAATCATAATATAGTAGAACACTGACACACTAAACATATTGATATTCACATGCACTTCACTTGATAACTCATTCAGGACCATGTGGTCAATATTTAGTACTATTACATAGAAGACCAAGTTGATTCCATCTTCACCAAGCCTCTCTCCACATCCAAGTATGTCTCTTAAAGATATGTTAAGGGTCGAATAATTTTTCACTAAGGGGGGGTTATCTATAGTTACTCATTCATCTTGATTGTATATGGGTACCTAATTAGGTTTTGTTGTTAGTACCCATTTTTAGAGTTTTATTTTCTCCCCAAGTTAATATTAAGGGGGATGTTAGATAAATAAGCTTGTTCTAAGCTTAACTTGGATCTTAACCCATGGAATCTTAACCTTAGTTGGTATGACCCATATTGGGTTTTATGTTGCACATCCATATATCTAAATAAGGGTGAACATGGTTGGTATGGATGCACTTTTCATTTGGCAAACAATGCTGACATTTACCACATGGTGCTAAACTATTCATTTGGAAACATGTTGGTTCCTAGTTGTACACCTCTCTAATATGGCCTTGCACACTTGAATACAATGGAAAACAATGATGATAAACCCACTAGTATGTCATTATAGCTAGGGAAGGGTTAGATATCAAGAATGGACTAGACTGAGAAATTGACTAAGAAGCACTGACAAAGGGTATGGTCAACTCCCTACTACTTCTAGATTTTCCTAAACCAAGGTGAGAATACCTAAGGGTTATCTTTATCACATGGAGATATTATTAAATTTAACCTCCATAGGGATTATTAGCATAAAGAGACATAGATGTCACCTAGACACAACCAAACATGCACACTCCACCTAAGAAGGGTTGTCACAAGGAATGCATAAGTGCACTAGGTCATATTCAAGCTACTGAAGATAGATATGTCTATGATTACAACTTTCATTCTAAATAATCTTCAAAATATAGGGGTTGCATAAAAGATTGGAATTCTAAAATTTAAAACACAAGCTACAAACACATTTCAAGTATGCAATATCTCATGCATTTGTAAGGCAAATAACACTTATAGTATGCAAAAAGTGTAATATTTATAGGTTTGGATGAGGTAGAATAGTTAGATGATTATATAAAAATGGAGGGTTGCATGTTGGTGGCTTGTTTAAAACATAAAGGCCTCTTACAATGTTCATGACATTATCCTTAGCAAAAATATGTAGAAAAGACTCAAATACAAGATAATGAGAAATACCAAATAGTCCATGAAAACCTGAGCATACACTACAAATAAAATTTCAAGAAACTTTTTCCTATCAAATCTGAAGACCTAGGGTGCCTTAAGAGGTCATTTAATAACACATTTTCAATGTTAAACTATGGAAATGGATTTACAACCTATATCTATGCTCAAGATGAAAACATGTAGTGAATATAAACCCAAATATCCAATTACTAGGACTTTTAGGACATATTTTGCACTTAATCAACAAGAAAAAGCAAAGAACCACAAGCATTTTCATTAATATTGAAAATAAACTCCACACACATCAATTGTTGAAAATGCTTCCAAGGGGACAAACATGGTGAGTTTTATTTTTTGACAAGGGAGTCATAAAAACATTCTCTCAAAGCTTGTTAATGGATGTATAGATGAACCACCTTATCAAGAGATACAAGATTTACATACAATAATTGATCCTAGAAAATTTATGAAACCTAGACTTAGAAAAAACAAATACAAATAACAATGACCAACAATAACCTTGAATAGATGAGAATCCCTATATTTATACATTTTTAAATCCTTCTCAAATTTGGACCTATAGGTTGTAATTTTCATAATTATAAAACAAACTTTCAAACCCACCAAGATGTGTCCAACTGGGAAATATTCCCTTGCCATGCTTGAAATATTTTATCCATTTGCAAGAAAAATCAATGGTATAACTACCTCTATAAATAATGAAGAATATTTTTCAACAAACTTCTATTTACATGGTAGGAGATGTTATTCACATAATTTGGAAGGAAGATATTCATGGTCAAGGGCCAAACAAACTTTGTCCTCATGTACAACCATCTAAGAAGCTCTTAATCACTTGTCTACATAGTTGGAATCCCATGGACAAATACCTTTTCCTTAGTGCACACCATGGGACAACCTACTTTTATAATGATGTCATGTTAATGATTTGGTTATGGTGTGAAAAAAAATGATCCATGGTTATGATTGAAAAATATGCTTTAGAAGGGCCTATAAATCTCCCTTGTGCTTTGAATCATTTCCCATCTATGAAATAACACTTAATATTTTGTTTCCCAACCAATATTTACACTTGAAATGCCATATCAGATCTAATTGGTCACTCATGAGGTTTTAAAACTAATTAGGTTACTTATTTGGACCTAATCTAGGAACATGACACTTTCTTATTAGTCTTGATCCCTTTAAAAAGTCCATCTTAGCTCACACCATTAGATATGGTCACCCGAGCAAATGCATACCATATATCATGATCCAAAGGATCGAATTTCATTAGTTTTATATTCATATTATACTAAAATGGTGCCACTTGGTATCTCCATAGGCTTTCTACATCTTTCTCTGTTAGTCTTGTTGGGCTAACATGCTCTTGTCAAGTGGCAGTCTTGCATTCATTTTTGGATTTATTGAAAAGTCTTAACTTAATACATGTCATAAATTAGACAATTAAACATGCACCATAAATCTCTGGAAATGTGCTCAATTTTTATCTTGGGACCATGCATTGAACTTTCAACCATGCCTTCATGTAGTTAGATCTCTTCATCTGATCAAACATCCATTGTTAGAATTCAATCCATTAAATTGAGTTTGATTTTTTCCTACAAAAAATAAACATTTCTAAGTTAAAACTTGAAGAATAATATATAAATTTACGATAAATTCTTTGCACTAAGATCTTATTTATGTTTATGAACACAAATAAAACTTTAGGCTAAAGTTTAGATTAAGATCAAGACAAAATAAAAGGGGGTCCTATGATTAATAAAAGGGACATAGCATGAGATTTTAACCTAATTTTTAATTGTATCAATAAATATAATGAAACTTTAGTGTAAAACCCTAGACCAAGTTATAACATAAATAAAAGGGACCCTTTGATCTTGTGCTATTAGATCTTGCTAGGCCAGATTAATGCATGCCATTGGATTTTGATCTAAAGAATTAAATTCCATTAGCTTCTCAATAATATATCTAACATGGTTATGATGCGTGTCATCACCATGTTTACTTTGGGCTTGGTTTAAAACCTTGACTTAATATACCCCACCGATTGAAAGGTATATGTATAACTACATACCATAGATCAATGAGAACATGATGAAGCCTTATCATCCCCTATGCTATTGAATTTTTGACTTTGAAATATCACTATTTGATCTCTATTTCTTGATTAAGTGTGGGCCATTGATTATAATATGTTAGGCTAAAATGTGATTGGTACCTACAACTAATGAAAAATATAACTAAGTCAGAGCTAGTAAATGATATAAGACTTAGGATATAGTCTTAGACCAAGGTTTTGATTCATATACAAATTAATACCTTGCGCTAAAGCTTAGACTAAGCTTAAAATAAAATGGGTATCTACTAAAAAAATACCATGCATTAGTTCACACCATAAGGAACATAGGCTAAAGTATCTTGGGACCTAAAAGGGACCAAGCGTGGATTTTTAGACTAGGGTTTGGTTGAGTAAAATAAAAATTTAACTAAGTTAATGGCATTTTAGAATTCTCTTGCATAAAAAATTTCTTACTAATTTTGAATTAAAATGGAAAGAATTGGGATAGGTAATTGGAATCAGGGTTTCAAGGTGATCAAAATGAATTTAACTTAGCCTTTGATAAACCAACAGCTAGTAAAATACCAATAGTGACATTAAATAATGAAACCCATACATAATCCATTTTCAAGAGGGGATCCATTAAACCTATAAATTTAAAACTAAAAAATCCAATTTTAACAAATTAAGATAAGATCTATACAAGAATCATGCACAAATATGCCAATCAAACCAAGTATGGATGATCTTTAAATAAAGAAACTGTGCAAACACACTAGTAACACCCTAATCAAGTAAATTTCCATAGCAATATGTTTTAAAATTTAAAGATTATGGTTTAGACTTAAAAATAGGCTATTAATTCCACTTGATCAAGGACCATTGTTAAGACCTAGTCGTGTTTAAAACAAGCCTGACACATGAAAAATTAGGTTCAAATATTAAAACCTAGTCATGTTGTCTGTGTGCTTTAATTCCACTTACTATTTTCCATGATATTTAGAGAATAATTTCCAAACTTCATGGATTTAACCATTGCCATTGACTTACAACATGTTTGAATATTCATTAAGAACCTTGCTTTTAGTTTAGGGAATGTTTGGGCATTTCTCTATTGCTAGTCAGGTATCCATAGCCCTGATAGAGATGCATTTTTATCCATTTAAGGCCTTACTCCACTTCGAGCCAGACATCTATAGCCTTAATAGAGATTACTCGAATCACCTCTGCGTAAAAAGTTCCTTAAGAAATTTGTAATTAGCTCTTATTTTTGTATTTTTTACTTTTTATAGACCATTTTAAGCTTTTTGTAAAAGGTTAGAAACCAAGTTATCTATATTTTGGGATTTTTTCAAGTATCTAATCTTTAATTAATCATACTTGGTTGTAAACTTTACCCCAATCAATGAATGTTTTTTAAGTGCAATCATGATTGTGCTTCAATAATTTAAACTTTCATCCTACATATGTAAAACTTATCAGAATCAAACTTAGATCAGAAAAAAGTTCAAGATTTTAGGGAATGACTTATCTATTCATTTATATTTACTAGTCTCCCTAAAATTAAAAAACATGAAGATCACATTTTAGACCCATAGTCACTTTACACCTACACTCCCAACTTGATAAGTCCCTTTTTGAGTGACTGGATGAAACCCAAGTTGAGGACTATCTTAAAAAGACTTATTGAGAGTAAATAACAACACAAGAGGAGAAAACAAATAATATATAGGTGCCATATACAAATAAGGGATGGGAAAGGAAGAAAAAAAAGAAACAAACCAAAGCCCTACAATAACTCAAAAAAATCCTATCTCCATGGTCAAATGGAAATTATTTAATCTATTACAAAACCTTGAAATGCAATTGCTTCCATTCAATGGCTCCCTTTTATGGACATGAGAACTTGTACACTTGTGTCTCTAGGCCTGATGTAGCTTAACTTCCCATCTCCATTGATCCTTTGAAACCCTGATCCAACATGGTCTATTGATGTAGCTCAAATGCCATTAGCTATCCACTATGGATTAAATTTTATGTTTACATGCCTATCATTTGACATCCAAATGAACATCTTTGATGGGTATGTGACCATTAATTTTAATTCCTAATTGATAATTATCATGGCTTAAATTTGATGTTTGTATTCCCATTATTTGACATCCATGAAACAATCAATGGCATCTATACAGCCATCAAATTTAATCCCTTGATAAATAATTATCTTGGCTTAAATTTGAAATTCACACACTCATCATTTGATGTTCATGTGAATACCAATTATGTCCATGCAACCATTAAATTTAACCCTTAATGGATGATCACTGAGCCAAATTTTGACATCTATATGACCGTTAATGATATCCATGTGACCATCATACTACTTAGATAAATTTATGTAGGGCTTTTTATTCTCAACATTTCTTCAAGACTTTTATCTTCATTTAGCTCTTGGGTCCTTGACATTGTTGATATTTGAAATTTTATAGATAAAATGTCTAAAAACCTAAACTTTGAAATGCTTCAAATAAAAAATTTAAAATCCTAAAATTTTAAATTATTTGGACAAAATGTTAGAAATCCTTAGCCACACAAAAATTCCAAATATTTAGTCTTGAAACTTGTCTTGAAAAAAGATCAAAAAATTTGAACTCTGCATTTTTCTTGAAACAATTGAACCTTGCATTTATTTTGAGATTTTTGCATAGGAAAAATGCCCAAAGGAATTAACCTTTTAGAAAAAATTTAGGGGAAAATTTCCTGAAACAAATAAGACTTGACACTTTTCTTGAATGAATTGGAATTATCTCCTTTACCTAATAAATGAAACTTCTACACTTTTTACCAAAATAATTCAAACTTTTGTCAGGATTTCTTCCATGAGTAAAATACCTGAAGGGTAAGTGCCCTTAAGAATTTTTACTGTGAAAAAAATATCTGATAGAATTACTTTAGGATTATTATACAAAACATTTTCTCCAAAACAAAATAAGACTTTGTATTTCTTTTAGGTTTTTTACACAGGCAAAATGACCAAAGGGTAAGTGCCCTTTGAAATTTTTTCCATAGATAAAAAGTGTGAAAAAAATAAGACTTTGCACTTTTTCTGAAACAAAGGATTTTTGTCAATCTTTTTGTATGGGAAAATTTTCCAAAGGGAACGTACCCTTTGGACTTTTTATCATGAACAATTTTTTTGAAACAAATAAGACTCTTCATATTTTTTGTGGAACACTTAGTTTGATGAAAAATAAGACATTGAATTCCTTCAGAGCTTTTATAGAGACTAAAATATCTGATGGAAATAAGTTGTTAGACTTTTTGTTCAAGATAAATAATGAAAATAACTATTTATATCAAACATTTTGTTCATGCAAAAATCCCAAAAAAGTCTAAGGGAAAGACATATTTGCCAAACAAAGACTATATTAGGACTTAACTAGTTTTAGCATGAACTTGACCTTTCAAAAGAGCACTTAGAGATGAAAGTTGGGATAAGGACCTGGGCATTTATACTAGACTAGGTCCCAATTACTTTAGTGTAATTTTGGGCACTAATACTAGCTTTCACCTGAGGATGCATACCACATATGGTTGTGTAAATAAACCCAAAATGTAAGACGAAGTGCCAATCCATGGGCTATGAAGTTAAGACTTAGCAATTTACTAGAAAACATCCATGAAGGCTCAATAAAATAAGGTAGACTTACAAAAATAGATCAAGAGGATATATAAATGAACACATAACAAACCATAAAGGGAAACTATAAAAACAAGACCCAAAGTAGAGGGGTGATAAAACAATAGAAGGATAAATAAATAAAACACTATACAATATGGTACACATGTTAAGGAATTAATCAAGGAAGTGTTTTAGATGTCTATCATTAACTGGTAGCTCTAGTATTTCACCATCTATATCTCTCAAGAGGAAATTATGATCCATAATTTGGTAGTAGTTAGATAGGGACCCATCCATAAGGCATCAAACTTGCCATGCTTGCCTTTCTCCTCATGCTTGCCATCCCAAAGTAGAACCAGATCACCTACTTGGAAAGTTCTTGGAGTGACTTTCTTATCAAATATTTTCTTCAACATTTATTTGAAATTGATGTGTCTTTCATGATATTGTCTTTTAATTTCATCAAGCTTAGTAATCTGGTTCATCCTACTTTCATAGTGGTTCATCTGCTCATCATCCCCTAGTTGTTACATGAGATGATAGGTTGGAAACTATAAAATCATAGGTAGAACTCTTTGAGATCCATAAACAAGATCAAAATTTATTATTCCTATATATCTCTTAGGCATAATCCTATCATCCCTTAAGGAAAACTTATGTTTTTCATCCCACTTCTTCTTGTTTTCTTCCAAATGTCACTTAATGATCTTGAGAAAGTTCTTGTTACTTGATTCTGCTTACCCATTCCCTTGAAGATTTTAATTAGAAGCATAGGTTAATTCAATGCCATAGTATTTTCATAATGCCACCAAAGGTTTATCTTTGAATATCATGAAATTATTATTAATTATCATGATAGTCACACCAAATCTATAAATAATCTTATTTAATAAAAAATCCATAACTATCTGGTGTGTTACTTTATTTATAGGGATTGTTTCAACCCATTTTTTGAAGTAATCAGTCGTAACTAATATCTATCTATGTCCATTTCTTGACAAATCAACAATTTATCTAATGAAATACACTCCCCATTATCTGAATGAGCCTTCAATCATCACAAGCTGTAAAGGAAGAGAACCTGAAGCTTTCATCCTCCTAACAAAGTGCTGACATCTCTTACAATTTCTAACTATCTAAGAAACATATTTGAACAATTATGGCCACCAATAACTAGCTCTCATAATTTTATGATATATAAATTTAGGTGTAAAATGGCCACCACATACTCCACCATGGAAGCCTTCAATTAGAACAATATTTTTTTCTTCTAGGACACATCTTAAGAGAACCCCATCCAAATTCTTCCATGCTAGTCCATTTTTAGTAAAGAGATATTTATAGGAGACAAGTTTTAGAGTTATTATTTTATTCTTTTTTTAATCCCATTTACATGACATCAACATCACCCACTTAGGTAGGCAATCTAAAAATATCACATCTATATTTTGATACTTACCAAGATAAACCACCAACTATATAACTAGTCCCTTGACTTGTCCAACAAATAGAACCTCTCATGAATCCATTGCATAACACTTTCCAAAGGATGACATAAACTTAACTCTAGATTCATTTAAGACACCTAGGGGCATCACATTACAAGAAGATATGGAGTCAAACATGTAGTTGTTAACAATCAAACCACTAATCAATAAGGCTATATAAAATGGATCCACATTCAATTGACATTCTACCAATGTAGTCCCCAAATAGACCTCTGAAGTAGGTTTAACTACCTCTTCTAATTCTTCATCACTTTTTGAGGGTGTTTGGGGTAGTTCAATTTCATTAGTAGCCAACCTTTCACTAAATTCCATGTACTTGAATGCTTTCTTCCTATGTTCAAATATTCTTAATAATTCAACAAGGGGCATAGTGATTTTTGTTTGGCTCAACACCTAGACCATATCACATATGCTATACGAAGGAAGAGGGGTATTTTGTGGAAGATTGATAGCACCTTCAATTAAAATATAATAAATTGATGTTTAAAGTGTCATGGCCCCTTTTTAGTTGACATGTTCTAAGTTCATGGTTAGCCTATTATGCAACCCTCGTAGGCTGATAAGATGGTTAGAGGGTCTTGATGGAGATTGGCTTGGCTTCATTTAGCAAAATTTTTCCAGTTTGCTTTCGTTTGGGCTTGATCAGACATATATTGAGGGAGATATTAATATTTGATTGATTTAATCAAATATTAATTATTTAGCCTATTTTTAATTAGAAACCCTAATTCTAATTTAAGAAACCCTAATTAGGGCAAGCATATATTTTTGAGGGTATAAGGGTTTCTCATGGAGGCCATTATTGAATTATGCATTGATTATTGATTTTGATATTGAAGAATTCTTCTGTCAAGACTGAGCCAAGGGTTCCAGGATTCCATTTGCATTGGAGAACGTCAACTCTTTAGTGTGTGCGATTCAGAGGCTGTGAGATATCCGCTAATTTATTGCCAAATTGAGAGATAGCTTCATACAAAAGTTATCATAGGGGTTTATAGAATTGAGAGATAACTGCATACAGAAGTTGTCACAAGGCTTTCCAGGTATTTATTTTATTAGGTTTTTGATTCAATAAATTATACAGATAGAGACTATATCTTGAGATTAGGTGTTCAGCAATCAGGGTGTGCTATATTATATTAGCGGTCGTATGAAGTCTGTATAGATCCATACAAATCCATACGCAGCATTGAAAAACATAAAGACCGACATTGGCAGCCATCCCAGTGATCTACATCGACTGACTAAAGACCAACATTGACAGATAAGCACCGATAGTGACTGACATCAACTGTAAATCGATCGACGCTGGTGACTGTGTGTTCGACACAGTAGGCCGAGCTGTCCAGATTCAAGCTCAATTACCAAATTTGCAAAAAGACAAGGGTTTTAAGACTGTATTTTGATATTCTTTTATATGCATAAGAGAGGACTGTAATTGTAATCATCTGAACAAGTGATAAGATCTTTGATTTCCTATTGAGAGATTATATTGTGGTTGATTTATTTATTTGAAGATATTTTGCAAAAATCACAATTTGTTCTTATTTCATACAAAATTTCAACATAATCAGAAAAAAATTCAAAGCTTTTGTCTATATATATTCCCTATTTGAAGGGGATATTACATAAAGTGGGGTAGGCTAGGATGTATTAACATTATTAAAAACAACCTTCAAAAGTGGATTAGTTTTAACATCATTATCACCCTTAGGGATACTAGACAACATGGGCACTCTATTCTTGGTTGGAGCACCTATTGGATTAGTAACTTGGAAAATAGGCGTTATTAGTTTTCTTAGCATCCCTTACCTTTAGATCTATAGTATTAGTGCATTAAGGAGTAGTAGCCTGATATTTGCTTCTCAAGTGATACTCCCAATGGGAAATTAATTTATTAATTAGCAATTTCCCATCCTTAACTGATGGAATCCCTCTATCATATTTTTTAATCATCATATAATGTAAGAAATTAAAGTCATGAATGGGTAATTCATATGCATGTGCCATATTAACACCATAAGGAAATTTAGAATTTGGGGCATTTACCTTCTCAACTTCACTCCAAATTTATTCAATAATAGTATCACTCAGCAATTCCATGGAGGTAGTCATCTCATTCTAGGGGATTTGATAATTGAACATTAGGATCTCATCTTCAGATGATACAAACTCAATTTCATCTACATTTTCAATAATTAGTTTTAAAGTATCACATGGGAGATGTGGAAGGAAGTACTTATCACACCAATCAATATCAATGTCATAATCTATAGCATTCACCTTGGTGTTTAAAGGATCATGCACCTCTTTTCCAATCCCTTTGTTCTAATTTATTTCATTTCTTTCTTCATGTGTAGGCCTCTTCCCTCTCTCATTATCTCTATCATGGAAAGCATGACCCCTTGTTGATTTATTTGTATTTTGAGCTCTCTCATAATAGGTAGACACATGAGGGACCCTATTTTCATCTCTAGCCAACTTGTATGACATTTTTTTGACAATAGAGGCTAAAGTATTCATAATTTCCTCTAAGTTAGATATCTTCATGGGATATATCTTTTCTAGATTAACCAGCTTCACATGAGCTCACTTGTTCATGGGATTTCCCATAGCATTTATGTTATTCTCAATTTGGATGGCAATATTAAATGCTAACTATAGGTTAATGGGAGCCTTGTACCTCAAGTAGTATACATCCTTCTTATCAAAGACATCACAATACTTTATCAAGCACATTATATCACTAGGCATGATGTTTTTAGGTAGACACATCATAGTCTTACTGAATCAAGTTTTGAAGTCTTAAACACACTCATTAGGATTCTTTTTAATATTTTCAAATTCAACCAAGAGAACTTTTGGATCAATCCTAACACTATACTGAATTCTTAAAACATTTTATAGCTCTTCTTATGAATCAATGCATCCAAAAGGAATGGAATTGAACCATTCATGAGCATATTCCTCCAGTGTGTGCATAAAAAAATTAATGTACACATCCTCATACTCAACCTCATAATCTTTAATGATATTTTTAAAGGCCCTCAGATGTTGATTGCCACTCATTGCATTGTTTCCTTGGAATTTTGGGAGGCATTTCCTAACTTCATTTGGGAATTCATTAGGATATCCTTCAATTTCATCAAAATTTATATACCTTAATTTGGGAACATGGAATGCAGGATATGCATTCTCATCTTGGTTCTTATGCCTCATGATTGGATCAATAAGAGGTTTAAGAATAAATGGCATTAGGATATGAGGGGTTAAATGAGGTGGACTTGGTGGATCAGACTTGGGAGGGAATTAATCTGGTTGGGAAGGAGATGGAAAATAAATGGGATTATGTGTTTTAGAATCCCTATAAGATCTATGATAGTCCTAAATAATGGGGGGTCAACAAATATATCAAGATTATAATAATCTAGACAACCTTTAGTAGCTAAGTTTTGCCTTGAACAGGCTTCCAAACTTGTCTCCCTATTATTTGATGAATACTCAAAGGAGAGACAAGTTTATTTGATGGGTCACTTCTAAAATATGATCTCATTCCTTCCATCTTTTCAAATAAGAATATACTCAAAAATAAAAGTTATCAAAATACTCAAAATAGCCATGAATATTTCTTGGAACCAAAAAATAAAGTTAGATTTGCCAATATAATCAGAATTCTAGAATATAATGTTTAATAAACTATTGCGATACATGCTAAAATTAAACTTAATTAATCTTAATGAGATAGAAAACAAAGACACTAAAATTTTCAAAATATGTTTAAAAGGGAAACGACACCTTCCAACATGCACTATTAATAGTTCTTTGCAATAAACTCCACAAAATTTAAATTGTCAAACCTTGAAACTTCCAGGCACATTCTTAGTGGAGTTATACAACATTGACATCCAAGATAGTGAAATTAATGTAGTAAAATAAGAGAAATTGACGAGATGAAATACTTACAACTCTCTATAAGAGTACCTAGTAACAAAAGTGACCAAGATTTTAGTTTAATCCTTGGTAACAATATTAGGTGAGTGGTGATGTTGATGAACCAAGTATAGTCAAGCTGGTATAATAGGTAGAGAATTTTAAAAAAATGATAACGAATCTCTTCAAGAGTCCTTGACAACATAGGTGATAAGAATTATCCTTAGAAATGGCACTAGTTGAGTGGCAATGTTGATGAACCAAATATATTCAATTCTATACAATAGGTATATAACTTTAAAAGAAATTATATCATCACTCTACAAGAGTCCTTAGTAACATGGGTGACAAGAATTATCCCTAGCAATAGTACCAATTGAGTGTTTGTTCATAGTTGTACACCACTCTAACCTAGCCTTGCACACTTGAATAAAATTTCAAACAATGATGATAAATTCACTAGTATTACATTATATCTAGAAAAGGTTTGGACATCAAGAATATACTAGACTGAGAAAAAGACTGAGAGGTACTAACAAATGGTATAGTCAACTCCCTACTACTTTTAGCTCTACCTAAACTAAGGTGAGAGGACCTAAGGGGTATATTTATCACTTGGAGATATTATGAAATGTAACTTCTATGGGGATTATTGGCACAAAGAGACACATATGTGACTTGGACACAACCAAACTTACACACTCGACCTAGGAATTGTTGTCACAAGGAATGCAAAAACACAGTAGGTCACATTCAAGCTATTAAATATAGATATGTATATGACTAAAATTTTCATTTTGAAGAATATTAAAAATATAGGGGTCAAATAAAAGACTACAATTCTAAAATTTAAAACACAAACTGAAAACACATTTCAAGTATACAAGATCTCATGCATTTGTAAGGCAAATAACACTTATAATATGCAAAAGGTGTATTCTTTTTAGAGTGGGATGAGGTAGGATAGTTAGATGATTAAATAAAAATGGAAGGTGGTATGTTGGTGGCCTATTTAAAACATCAACGTCTCTAAAAATTTTCATGACATTATCCTTAGTAAAAAGATGTAAAAAAGACTCAAATATAAGCTAATGAGAAATACTAAATGGTCCCTAAAATCTTAGAGTATACATTGTAACTAAACTTTCAAGAAAAAATTTCCTATCAAATTGGTAGACCTACAGTGCCCTAAAAGGTCATTCAATAACACATTTTCATGGTTAAACTAAAAAAAAGCATTTAAAACCTAAATCTATGCTCAAGATGACAACCCATAGTGAACATAAACATAAATATCTAATCAACAAGACTTTTAAGGCATATTACTACACTTCATCAATAAGAAAGAGAAAAGAACCACAAACATTTTTATTAATATTGAAAAGAAACTTTACACACGTGAACTATTCAAAATTATTCCAAGGGAACAAGCATGGTGAGTTTGTTATTTTGATAAGGAAGACATATAAACATGCTCTCAAATATTGATAATATCTATACAATTGCAACCACCTCAGCAAGAGAGACAAGATCTATACACATCAATTGATCACAAAAAAATTGTAGAACCTAGACTTAGAGAAAACAAAGACTAATATCAATGACCAACAACAACTTTGAATAAAGGAGAAGCCCCCTATTTATACATTTTCAATCCTTCTCAAATTTGGACCTATAGGTTGTAATTTTTAGAATTGTAAAAAAAAACTTTTAAATCCACCAAGATGCATCTAGATACGAAATATTCCCTTATTGTGCCTAAAATCTTTCATCCATTTATAAGAAAAATCAATGTTCTAATTACCTATACAAATAATGATGAATATTTTATAATATACTTCTATTTTAATGGTGAGAGATGCCCTTCACATGATCTAGAAGGAATATATTCATAGTTAAGGGCAAAACAAACTTTGTCCTCATGTGAAACCATTTGGAAAAGCTCTTGATCACTTGTCTGCACATTTGGAATCCCCTAGACAACTACCTTTTCCTTAGTGCACACCATGGAATAACGTACTTTTGTAATGATGACACATTAATGATCTATTTATGGTGTGAACAAAAAATGATCAATTATTATGATTGAAAAATATGCTTTGTAATGGCCTATAGACCTCCTTCTATGCTTCTAATCATTGCCTATTCATGTCGTAACTCTTAATCTTTGGATTCACAACTAATATTGACACTTGGCATGTGACATCAAATCCAATTGGGAACTCATGAGATTTTAAAACTAACTAGGTTACTTAATTAGCTTTAATCTAGGCATGTAACACTTGCTTATTGGTCTTTAGCCCTTTTATAAGTACATCTTAGCTCACACCATTGGATCTACTTGACTAAAAAATGTGCCATCAATCTTGATCTAAAGGATCAAATTTCATTGGTTATATATGGGTCTTATACCAAAATGGTGACACTTGGTAGCTCTATGGGCTTTGTACATCTTTCTCTATTAGTCCTATCAAGCTAATGTGTGCTTACCAAGTGGTAGTCCTGTATTCATTCTAGGATTTGTTAAAAAGTCTTGAATTAATATACACCATAGATCAGATAGTGTAATCTTAAACACATACTATCAATCTCTAAGAACATGTTTGATCTTTAGCCTGGGACCATGCATTGACTTTTTAACCATGCCCTTATATTATTAGATCTCTTCATATGATAAAATGTGCATCATTGATTGCCATCCATGATATTGAGCATGATTTATTCTTGTAAACAATAAAAATGTCTCAGTTAAAACCCAAGGAACAATATAAAGCTTTAAGCTAAATTCTTTAGACTAAGATCTTATTTATGTTAATGAGCACGAATAAAACTTTAGGCTAAAGTTTAGACTAAGCTCAAAACATAATAAAAAGGACCCCTATGTTTAATAAAAGGGACATAACATAAGGTTTTAACCTAGTTCATTGTATTAATAAATACAATGAAACTTTAGGGTAAATCCCTAAACTAAGTTAAAACATAAACAAAAGGGACCCTTTGATCTCATGTTATTGGATTTTTCTAGGCTAGATCTATATGCTATCTAAAATGCATCATGTCCATAAATCAATCCTAGATTAGATGGGATAGAGCACACCTACACTTCCAATTAGGGGGCATATAATTGTTATGTGGAAGCATGACCAATGTGAAGATATGTAAGAATTGATTAGGGGATCACTTCTCATAACACACTATGTAAGATAGGGTTCCAAAGCCTACAGTCTAACACTATCACATAACAACCCTAAAAGAGTCTTATGATTTAATATTTCACTAATCTAATAATAAGAAAATTAAATCTAATCTAGTACGCACCAAATCTTGTGGCATAAAGTGAGGGTTAAAAAAAAAACAAATAAACAACTAAACTCAACATGTATAGAAGACATTTACTCTATCAATGTATAAAAAATCCTAATACATAGAAAAAAGAATACAAAGTCTCTATCTATCTAATCTTACAAAGGAGGAATAAAGTTAGGAATACTTACCTTCGAAGACAAACACCTTGAGCCTCAATCTCCCCCTTGGTCAAGGTGTTTCTTAAGATAGTGTCATGGTATGTAGGGATAACTAAGATAAATAAGCTCTAGGCTACACAACCTACCCAGGCATCCAAAATAATTATCCACAAGATGAGATCAGATATCCAAAGAAAGTATTGAACCCTAAAGATTTATTCCCAAACTAAAATGGTTAATAGGTAGATACTCATTTACACTTCTTCACTTAATTCTTCACTCTTATGAAATGGTGGTAAATAACCTTGTATATATAATAGTATCTTACCCTAAAATCATTTGAGTATGTTGGCTATGCTAGGTCAACCTAGCACATTTTTAGGTCTAACTCTCTAGGTTTGTGTTAGGTCAGTTGAGAGGCCAAAAAACCAAAAGAGAAAAAAAGTTCTTAAATTGTGCTAGGTCAACTTGGTTGACCTGTCACAACTAACAGGTCAAAAGGGTGCAAAGGCAAGAAATGAAAGATAAAACATAGAAAATGATATGAATAGGTATAACTAAAAATAATAATCTTGGGTTTAATGGTTTCATGAGGCTAGAGTGTGGATGAAAAGAGACAAAAGGAACACCAATCCTATGAAGGACTAATGGTCTACCCACCCATTTCTTAGTGCATCCCTTAAGGCATGCACTTAGATAGATTGAGAGTTGACAGGTTCCTAAAAGATACAAAGTGTCATTAATCAATAAAATTTAAAATTATTATGTGTGTACATATTCCCTAGCCAAATCTCATCAAGTGCCATGTAAGTACAACAAAAGATGGTGCTTTAAAAGAAAACATGATAACACATAACATTGATGCTAAGTATGGTAGAGTAATCAATAAATAAGATAAATGAAAGAATTTTATTGAAAAACACATATCTTGAACTTACCTTAGTGTTGTAGATAAAGAAGTAGACTGTTAAAAAAATGAAGGTGTCTAATATAGAGTACACTAGGCAAACCTATAGAAGTTAGTATAAAAATAGAGAGCCAAAACTCAATTTTTTTCGGAAATAGGCATATGATGGTTAGTAGAGGTAGATATTTTTAGAAAAATTTGGCAAATTATGATTGGTAAAGAAAGGTTAGAATATTTAAGGCAAATAAATGACAAAAGGATGGCAAATGAATGACAAATTATTGACAAATGAATGAAAATGATGGGAAATGGATGATAAATGATAGGAAATAAATGAAAAATGATTGGCAAATGTAGTAAATCACATTGGAAAGCATGTAAAACAAAAATGGAAACAAAGAATATAGAACATACTAAATTTATTTGGAATTATGTAAAACATAAATAAAAAATGAAATATCTAGGCAAGATAACTTGAATAAAGATATGTAAACAAAGTGAAAAGTAAGCTCATGTAAGATAGGTAAAGAGAAAAACATGAGAAACTGAAAATGAAATGTAACTGAAGATGTAATACAAACATGATGAAGGCATATATAAAGAGAAACAAGTAATAATGGAAAAAAGTGTGCAGACTCAGTTATCTTCAACAAAAGGATAGTATAATAATGATAAATGAAAGAAAAGAGTGATCCATAGTTACTCAAACATGTTCTTTTGATATAAGGATAGATAAAATTGAAACAAAGTAGTGTTAGCATGGTTTTAAGAGGTGGAGAAAAAGGAATTAGAGAAGAGTGAAAATAGATTTGTAATCACAATTTATCTATGAATGGGGAAAATGAAATGGGTGGAGGGGAGAATGAAGGAAAAATCAAAGTAGAGATAACTCTTTATCAAAGTCAAGACAATCAAATTAGGTTTTTCAAAACAAGAGGACTGTCGACCTTACAGATTATGAAGAAATTCTCTTAGCTATACAGGTCTTAAGTCAACAAATAGAGTATATAGATAATCTCATGAAGGTTATATGTATGAAATTTAAAATGGACCTACCTCCCCATGATGTGTTACCCATTCTTCAGGACCCATTATTGTTAAAACAATAAGACCATCCACCTTAAAGACTATGAATAACTTCTCTTAGCTATACAAGTCTTAATTCAACAAATGGATTATATAAATCATCCCATGAAGGATATTTACATGAAAAGTAAAATGGAACTACCTCCCCATCATGTGTTCCCCATTCTTTAGGACCCCTTGTAGATCCATTAGTATGCTACAAAGATTGGGTACTTGGATGAGGAAGTAGGTAGAACCATAGAGTTTTTTGAATTCCCCTATTCTAATCTACTAGCCTACCATAACCTAAAGGACTTTAGCTCTATGTGAAGCTAACTGTGGATTTTGAACTTCAATTAGAGATAGGACATGTTCTTGAAATAATGTCTTTTGGTGTGAATTTGAATTTTGAGATTTGTATCTTACCTTTAAGATATCATTTCCTTTTGTTTCAAATGATTTGGATTTTAACTTTCTTGATGGATTTTTAAGATTTCTCCTCCAAACAAATTTGGAAAACTAAACGTGGGTGTTGAATATGAATTTAATTTGAAAACTTAAGACATTTTTTCTAAGAGAGAGAAATGTCAAAGAGCATGGGGTCTAATAGTCTCATCAATAGGTGAAATAAAAGTTCTATCTTGACTTTGACCTATTTTATCTAATACATAGTGAAATGAAGGGGAAATCAAGAGGAATGACATATGGAACAATTTAAATTAATTCAAATTAAAAAAATATGTATGACAAAGGGAAAAAATAGGGATATAATGACATCAAAGGTGTGATTTATTATCATAATAATGAGGGAAATGGAGGAAAACATGATAATATAGATTATTGTGTAGATTCCATATACCAAAAAACATAATAGCTAAAATCTAAGAATAAAGATCACAAAGAACATGAAAATATGGTTATTTTATGAGGTTCAAGTCTTATCCATGGTCTTACCTTGAAACTCACAAAATAAAAACCTAAGGAGTATTAAAACAAAATTTACAAGAAACAAAAGTGAGAAAAACATAAGTAAAATATGGTAATTTTGTGAGGGGTGTCAGGTCCTATCCATGATCTTACAAAGCAACTCAAAAAAGAGAAACCCATGAGAGTGCCAAAATATAAATGTCAAAATAAAAATAAGACTATAATACATCAAGAAGTAAATGCTAAATAAAGAGGCAAAATGATCATAAAGCTATTAAGGCAAAGAATGATAGAAAAATATAGAATAAAAGAGATATAGAAGAGCAAAAATGAAAGCAAATGCCAAATGTGATGTGTAAGAAAATCAAAAGAACATAAAGGAAAATGATGATGCTTATGAAGGTGAAACTAAAAGAAGATTTTTTTTGAAAAACAAAGAAACATGAGACAAAAATAAAAAATAAGACCTATTCTAACATCTATATCAAACATGAGCATGTGAAATACAAGTCTATAAGTCTCAAAATGTTTCTTGAAGCTATATGTGTTTGTTATTATGAATTTTAGAATAAGAGTGGGCATCGTAGGATTCCCTAAAGGATAAGTGGATGTAGGGATGGGCATCAAAAGATGCCCTAAAGTCAGAATGGATATCTGGATGGGAATCGTAAAATGCCCCAAATTCTAAAGGGACTTGTGGATAGGGTATCACAAGATGCCCCAAAATGTGAGTTGGAGTGAGGTGATATTGAACCATTAGAATGATTTGCATTGGGTTGGTAGGTGTATTTGAAAATAGATAAATTTGTTGGTTTGTTAGATTTTAAGGAGTTTAAATGTGACATATGATGTGTAGGAGAGGTATGAAGAGATAAAGGAGGTAAAGGAGGACCATGTATGATATGTTCTAGAGTAGGCATTTGAACTAGGTACTCTTTTGGTTCATGTGACCTTAGAGGTTAAGGTTTAATGGATGCAACAACATGTTTAAATTTTTTCATGTGAGCTATCCTTTCCTTATTGGTGTACGAAGAAGGATAAACTATGGTTTGAAAAAAAATATTAGATGAGGTTTATTCATTAGGTAGATTATGTTGATGTGATTTTGGTTCTTGAGATTGATCTTGAGAAGCTTGAAGATAATCTTGATAATGTTGTTTGGTAAGAATATCAAGATTGAAAGGTAAACCAAGTAGGGAAGAAATAAGAAATTAGTGAAGGTAAAAACAAGACTCATGAGAATGACCTATAGTAGCATGACACTAAAAACATTTATCAATATTATACCATTTTGGAGGAGATTTGGAAGGATCAAAGCTCATGGGTTTATAGGGTGGCAATTTCATCATAAGTTTTAGACTCAATGGAGGGTGGGTTAGGTTAAAATTGGTTGAATTAGATTCTTAATTTTGAATTTGGGTATTCTTATATGAATTAATGGTATGAGAAGAAGATTGTAAATAGTATATGTTTGAGGTGGTTCAGATTGATTCATAAGAAAATCTTGCCTTTTTGCTTGGTCTAAGGCTTCTTCTAAAGTTGCAAGTGAAAAGATTCGAACTTTATATTAAAGGGAAGGTTTAAGAGTAGAGACAAATATGTTTAGAAGAGTGTCATCATTCATGTTATGTTCTACTTTATGAGTAATATACTTCCATCATTTGATGAAAATATGAGCTGATTCATTAGGAAGTTATTTGGCATTGATGAAATAACTAAGGTAATTTTTAGGAAGATCATCATGTTGGAATTCCTTAACTGGAGTATTAACTAAATCTTCTAGTTGTGAGATTTAATGTATAGTAATATGGTTGTACCATTCAAGTGTATCACCAAAAAAAGTTTTGGCTAAGAGCTTGGTGGTGGCAAAGGTGTTAGTTTGGACCCATTCCTTATAAAAATTACCAAAATACTTAAGAAAGATAGTAGGGTCTTTAGTCCCATTATATATGATATTTGGGGAAATGTTTTTGATATCTATGGATGTAATGAATGGGGCTAAAGGTTCATTTTGAATATGTTGAAGCATTTTGTTATTCATTAGAGGTTAAGGGATGATATTACCATTGGCATATCTAAGAGAATGAGGGACATAATTTTGATTTGGTTGAGACATGATGACTTGAGATGGTTGATTAACCATGTTGCATAAATGTTGTTTCATGTTCATCATTTGAGATTGATTGGTTGCTTGCATGATGTTCATTTGTTAAATCACTTGGGCAAGCAGTTGAGTTTCATCAATAGGTGGGTTTGAAGGTGGGGTATTAGTGTTGGTAGGAAGAGGATTGTTAGTGTTGGTGGGAGGAGGATTATTTTTATGTGGAGGATTCCCAACGTTGGTTTTATTTTTTTTAAGTATGGTAGAATAAAGAAGCTTAGTCAAGCCACCATTCTTGTGAAGAGGGTAAATAATATTATCATTAAGGTTATTCAATATTTGGGAACCATTTATATTATAAATTTGAGTGGTATTATTTAGTGAAGGAATCCCAACATTATATTTTAGGAGTATTATGAAGGATCTAAACTACATTGCATTTTTTAGTGAGTGGTTTAGGCTTAGGAGAAGGGGAAGGGGAAGGAAGAAATTGGATGGTTTCATCAGAAGTAATGAAATAAGTGAGATTAATATACAAGTATTTGATTATGAATTTATATATACTAAGGGAAGGATAAAAATATGTCAGCATGATGAAAAAATAATAGATAACCACACAAGGAGAGTAAAAGATGATAAAAAATAATATAAGCTCAATCAGGTTGACCTAACATAAAAATAGGGACTATAAAATTGTATAGGGTATCAATTTTCATAACACATAGTGTCAGATAGGGTTCCAAAGCCTATAGTCTAACATGATCACATAAAAACACTAAAAGAGTCATATGATTTAATATTTCACTAATCTAATACCAAGAAAAGTAAATCTAATATATTACTCACCAAAGCTTGTGGCACAAAGTGGCGATTAGAAACAAAATAAATAAACAACTAAACTAAACATGTATAGAAGATTTATACACACATAAATGTATACAAAATCCTAATACATGGAAGAGAAGAATAAAAATGTTCTATCTATCTAATCTTACAAAGGAGGAATAAAGTTAGGATACTTACCTTTGAATAAAAACCTTCCAAGCCTTAATCTCCCCCTTAGACAAGGTGATTCAAAATAAATTGTTGTGGTATGTAAGGATGACTAAGATAAATTATATCTAGGCTACACAACCTACCCAAGCATCTAAAAGACCTATCTACAAGATGAGATCTGATCTCCAAAAAAAGTATTAAACCCTAAAGATTTATTCCCCAAGTAGAATGGTCAATAGGTAGATGTTTATTCATACTTATTTGCTTAATTATTTTATATTATGAAATGGTGGTAAATGACCTTGTATTTATAGTAATATCTTACCCTAAAATCATTCAAGCACACTAACTATGCTAGGTTGACCTAGTCAACTTAACATTTTTTTGGGTCTAACTCTCTAAGTTTGTGCTAGGTCGACTGAGAGGCCAACAAGCCAAAAGAGAGAAAAAGTCCCTAAACTGTGCTAGGTTAACCTAGTTGACTTAGCATAATCAATAGGTAAAAAGGGTGCTAAGGTAAAAAATGAAGGATAAAATATAGAAAATGATAGGAATAGGTATAGCTAAGAATAATAAGTTTAGGTTCGGTGGTTTCAAGAGGCTAGAGTGTGGATGACAAGAGGAAAATGGAACAAAAATATTAAAAATCATCAACGGTCTACCCACCCCTTTCCTAATGTACCCCTTAAGGCATGCACTTAGAGAGATTGAGACTCGATAAGCTATTACAAGATATGAAGTGTTAGTAATAAATCAAAGTTAAAAATAGGATCAACACATGCCATTAGATTTTAATCCAAAGGATCAAACACCATTGGTTTCTCAATACTCTATCTAATGTAGTTATGAAGCATGTCATCACCGTGTTCACTTTGGGCTTAGTTTAAAACTTTGACTTAATATGCCCCATCGATTAAAAGGTGTACTCTTAACTATGTACTATAAATCAATGGGAAGATGCTTGAGCCTTATCATGCATTGAAAGCTTGACCTTTTGACTTTGCAATTTCACCATTCGATCTCAATTTATTGAGAAATCATGGGCCATAGATTATAATATGTTAGGTCAAAACATGATTGAGGGTTGTAGATAGTGAAAAATATAACTAAGTCATAGTGCATAAATGATATAAGACTTAGGTTACAATATTAGACCAAGGTTGTGATTAATATACAAATTAAGACTTTAGGATAAAGTTTAGACTAAGATTGAAATAAAATGGGACTCTGCTAAATAAAAAGGACCATGCATTAGTTTAGACCATGAGGAACATAAGCTAAGGGATCTCAAGAATTTAAAGGGACTAAGCATGTATTTTTAAACCAAGGTTTGGTCATGTAAATAAACATGACCAAGCCTTAGTATAAAATTTTAACTAATTCCATGGCATTTTAAAATGATCCCACATAAAATTGTTCCAACCAATTTTGAATATAAGTGGAAAGAATTAGGCTAGGGTAATTGGAATTAGGGTTTTAAGGTGATCAAAATAAACTCAACTCAGCCTTTGACAAACCAACGGCTAGTAAAAAACCAATATTGACATTAAATCATGAAACCCAAACATAATCCATTTTCAAGGGGGGATCCATTAAACCTACAAATCTAAAACTCAAAAATATAATTTTAGCAAATTAAGATAAGATCCAAACTAAAACCATGCAAAATATGATAATCAAACTAAGTGTGGATAATCTTCAAATAAAGACAATGTGAAAACACAATAATAACACCTTGATTAAGTGAATCTCCATAGAAATATGTTTTAAAATTTATAAATTATGGTTTAGACTTAAAACTAGGCTATTCATTCCACTTGATCAAGCACCATTGATAAGACCTAATCAGGTTTAAAACAAGTCTCACACATGTAAAACTAGAATAAAATATCAAAACCTAGTCATGTTTTGTGTGTGCTTTGATTCTACTTACTGTTTGTCATGAGATTTAGAGATCAATTTCTAGACTTCATGTCTTTAACCATTGACATTGACTTACAACATGTTTGAATATTTATTAAGAACCATGATTTTAGCTTAGGGAAGGCTTGGACATTACTCTATTTCCAATCATATGTCCATATCCCTTTTAGAGATGCCTTTGGCTCTATTAAAGGCCTTTTTATACTACCATCCAAGTGTCCATAACCCTAGTGGGGATTAATCGAATCACCTTTTTCTTTAAAGTTCCTTTTTAAATTTACAATGAGCTAATATTTTTGTATTTTTTGATTTTTATAGACCATTTTTAGATTTGTAGCAAATGTCAGGAACCAAGTTAGCTAGGTTTTGGGATTTGGTCAAGTGTCTAATCTTTAGATAATCATCCTTGGTCATAAATTTTACCCCAAGCATAGGATATTTTTTAAGTACAAGCATGACTATGCTTAAAATTTAAACTTTCATCCTACATATGTAAAACTTATTAGAATCATGCTTAGATCATAAAAAATTTAAGATTTTAAGGAACAACTTATATATTCATTTGTCTTTTCCAGTCTCTTTAAAAATAATAAAAATCAAGCTCATATTTTAGATCCATAATCCCTTTACACCTACACTCCCAAATTGAGAGTCCCTTTTTGAGTGAATAGATGAAACTCGAGCTACGGACTATGTTGAAAAGACTAATTGAGAGCAAATAAAAACACAAGATAAGGCAAATAAAAAATATATAGGTGATATATACATATACATATATATATATATATATATATATATATATATATATAAAGGATAAAAAAGTAAGAATAAAAAATAAACAAACCAATTCCTTATACTAACTCAAAAAAGAGCATACCTCCAAGGTCAAATAGAAATAATTTAATCTATTATAGAACCTTAAAACATGGTTGCTTCCATTCAATGGTTCCATTTTATGGATAAGAGAAATTTATACACTTGTGTCTCTAGGCCTAATATAGTTTGACTTCCATTTCCATTGATCCTTTGAACCCATGATCCAACATGGACCATCGATCTCGATTTGAATGATCAAATGCTACTATTTGTCCACTAAGGCTTAAATTTAAAGTCTTTACACCTATCATTTGATGTCTGCATGAACATCTTTGATAGAAATGTGACCATCAAATTTAAGCCCTAATTGATAGTTGTCATGGCTTAAATTTTATATTCATGTGCCCATAATTTTATGTCCACATGAACATCAATGACATATTTATGACCATCAAATTGAAGCCATTGATAAATAATTAGCATGGATTAAATTTGACATTCACATGCTTGTCATTTGACATTCATGTGACCATCAAAAATTTCCATGTAACCAACAAATTTAACCCCCAATTGATGATCATTGAGCCTAATTTTGATATTCATGTGATCATCAATGATGTCTGCACAACTGTCATACTACTTGGACAAATTTCTTTGAGACTTTTTCTTCACAACATTTCTTTGAGACTTTTATCTTTGTTCAGCCCTTAGGTCCTTAACATTGATGATATTTTAAAATATATAGACAAAATGTCTAATGTCTAAAATTTTAAATATTTTAGATAAAAAGTATAAAAGCTTAAACTTTGAAATGCTTTGGATAAAATGTCCAAAATCCTAAGCCACACAAAAAGTATGAAGATTTAGTCTTAAAACTAATCTTACAAAAAGCTTGAACAATTTAAACTCTGCACTTTTCCCAAAATAATTAAACCTTACATTTATTTCAAGATTTTTTCTTAGGAAATATGCTCAAAGGAATTAAACCTTTAGACTTTTTATAAAGGAAAAATTACCAAAAAAATAGGACTTTACATTTTTCCTAAAGGAATTGGACTTAGCTCCTTTATCAAAGAAATCAGACCTCTACACTTTTGCCAAAAGAATTCAAACTTTTTTTAGGATTTTTACCATGGGAAAAATTATTGAAGGGTAAGTTCCCTTTGGACCTTTTTTTGTGGATGAAATGTCTAATAGAATTACTTTGGACTTATTCTACAAAACATTTTGTTTCAAACAAAATAAAACTTTGCATTTCTTTCAAGTTTTTGCCACAGACAAAATTCCAGAAGGGTAATGCCCTTCAAAATTCTTATCATGGATAAAAAGTCTAAAAAAAATAAGACTTTGAACTTTTTCAAATACAAAGGATTTTTTTGGTATCTTTTATGCAAGTAAAATACCTGAAGGGAAAGTGCCCTTCAAACTTTTTGTCATGGACAAAAAGTCTAAAATACATAAGACTGTTTAAATTTTTTGTGGAATACTTAGCCTGATGCAAAAGAAGACATTGAATTCCTTTAGACCTTTTGTAGTGGATAAAATTAATGATGGAAATAAGTACTCAATTTTTTTTACCAAGATAAAAATCTTGACTACCTATTTTCATCAGACATTGTGTTCATGTAAAAATCCCAAAAAAGTCTAAGGGAAAGACACATTCACCAAGAAAAGACCAGATTAGGACTTAACTAGTTTTAGCATGAACATGAAATTTCAAAGGAGAACTTAGAGAAAAAAATTAGGCTAAGGAATTGGGAATTTTTACTTGATAAGGGCCTAATTATTTTAGTACAATTCTTGGCATTAACACAATTGAACCGGTTTCACACTCCCAAATAAACTCTCCTTACCTTTCGAGAAAATGCTATAAATAGAGGGAAAGGCTTATGTATTGTAAGCAAGTAAGTAATAATTAATCACAAATTTATTTTTATATAATTGATTGCTTCAAAGTAGAAGGTTGCTTTTGGTTAGGGTGAGCATGGGTTAATTGTATACATCCCACATATAATTTTTATATTTTATAGTTCAAGAGTTGTGGTTTTTATTTCTTAGGTCTCCCATACATGAAATCAACACATAGTTAGATAGTAAACCATAAAATATAGGTGCATGTACCTAGATCAAAAATTCAATTACATATTCAACTAAGACATGGCCACATTCAACATATAACACCATAGTATAAACTTTTTGTCCTCTTGTGGCCTTGTCCCAACATAATTTAAATTTATTCCTTTGGATGTGACATAATTCAAAAATATTTTCAATGAGTTTTAACTCATAGTAAACATACATAATCAATAATAAATCATATCTAAGGTAGTGTAGACACTTAAAAACTACATAGTTTTATATGTCAAAATGCCTGGAACCCCTACCTGACCTTGAAGCTAGTTGACCACCTAGTTGACTTATCCCACTTATTAATTTACTAGCTTAACTTTATCTTTCACCTCTTTTTTAACTTATTTTCATCCAGACCTTTAACCAATGATGATCAACCTAACCATTAACAATTAGCCTAATTGTCAATGGCCAGGTCTTCCAAGCCTGCTTTAAAAGCATTACCAGCTATACAAGATAAGCATGGATACATTTACAAATTTTCATTATGTGATGATAACAAGCTCTAAATAATCATAAATGTAAAATTTACCATCCATCACAATTATCAACTTCCTCTAGCATGATTAGTAACTTCATCCTATAAAATGAGAGAAGTAAGAGGAGAAATAGATCCAAAAATCAAATAATTCATGTTCAAGCTATCTTACATATAAGTATAAAAAATCCCTTTAGTAATCAATATTTATCAATAGAGACTCTAACATATATCAAAATCACTTTCAAAGGCCAAAGAACTATCACTCTATCTAAATTATTTTAGCCTTCCACCATCAGTTTAAATGTATCTCATGCTTATTTTATTTGATCTATTTCATTTCTAACCTCCCTACCTATCTTTATCTTATTTTACATCCCTTAGATCCATAAAATCCATTTTATTTACCAATTACCCAATCTACCATTACTTTTCTAAATATTTCTAGAATTTCACAAGCAACCACCGATGGTCACCTCAACCATCAACGGTCACCCAACTACTGACGGTTCACCCAACCATTAATAGTCACTATGGAAAAAAATAATAGAAAGATGTTTTCACCCCCTTGATTGAACCAAACCCTATTTTTTGTGTTCTTTCCTGTTCGTAGAGACTTTTCTAATTTTTTAAACCTAACCCCAACTATCTTAGCATGAGTATTGACCCACTTTTGCTATATTTAGTCATTTTGTTTAACAATAAATTTACTTTCATCTCATCTTACATGCATTTAATTTCTAGTTATTGAATGCAAGTATTCTTTATTTTCATTTATATCAACCTAATTTTTATAAACAGTGGATTGATAGCCTATTAGCAAGCATACACTTTTTGGATCTAGCTCATGTTAGGTAGTCCACTCAACCATCCATTTAACAACCCCTTTTATAGTGTCTTTCTTATCTATAGGTTATTATTTCCAATCCAAAGAGTAGTTCCCATCATCATCTAGATCATGCATGCACTTTTACCAAGTATTCCTTTACACACCCTATTACTAGTTTCATTACTTACTTCCAAATTAAGAAATGAGAAAAAAATAATCTAAATTTTTTTGGCATGCCTAGTGGGACCTAATATCCCTTTTTCTTTATTTATTGTATGCTCATCAAATGAAATCTAAAATTTCTTTTGGGATTAAAATAAAACTTTTGCATACATTGATTTGATTGCTTGTTTTAGTTCATCTAGTAGCTTAAAGGCAAAGTAATTAATTATATATTTCACATTTTTTATCACACACTTATCCAAACCACATAATCAATAAACACATCAAAACATACTTGAGATAAGGCCCAACTAGGATTTCATCACCTAGTAATAACTTTATCCTTTCCTGGCAATCATACTTGGAGGTCATTACCAAGGGGAGAATCAACTTAGTCCTCTAGTTGAGTATAAAATTTAAAATTTGGTATATTTTAGCTAGACACCCAATACCCATATCTTTGTGGTGTGTGAAGTGAGGGGGTAGGCCCCCAATACCAAGCCACATAATGAATTTAAACACAAATTTTTATCTTAAGCACCTAAACATAACCTAAAACCAACCTTAAATTTCTTATTTAGTACTTGATCTACAAACCATATTTCCCCTTCACACTCTCTAAGGCATAAGCCAAAAGTGATTTAAAAATAACCTTGGGTTGTTAAATGCACTTTTAGTGTATGTTTGGATTACCTTGAGTTCTTTTCTTTTGATTTCTCTTTGTTTGAGGTGTGAGTTTCATCATTTCCTATTTCCTCTCATGGTATTTACTAGACAACAATTGAGGAATCAAACCACCAACAACCACCTTCTTCTTCTTCCTCCATGGAGTATACTTCTAATTTTAAGGATTCCCCTCATTTTTCTCCCCTACCTATGAGGTTTCAGATTATTATTGAGGGTGATGCATATTTTATTACCTTACTCAATAACAACCCTATGGATCTTCAACATTACCTTAACACCTTATCTAACTTTAACTCTATTACTTTTGTTGCTTTTGTGGATCTTCCTTATGGTATACCTCCCCATCATCTAGTGGGTACCACCTCAACCAAACCCATGATTACCCAAGCCTCTTCTTCTTCCAATATCCCATCTACTACCACTCCCCAAACTCCATCCAACATTCCAACCAATAACCAAACACCTACTGCCAAAACCAATACCCGAAACATTGATCAACTTTGCCTCTCATTACCTATACTAATTTTATTATGGGAATATCTTCTACCCCTATTTCTACCATACCCCTTGGTTTAATCAACCCACCAATTTCAAACCCACTTCAGAATTTTTAACTTTTTATACCTCAAACACTTCCACCTATTAGCACTAGAGTTATCACCCACCAATAACCAACTAACACTTTCATACCTCCAACCCAATATACATCCATACCACCATCCACCAACCCAGGCATACCTATAACAAAACCCATGTTAGCCTTCCAATAAGTACCCATGACATCTTACCCATATGTTTCTAACCCACAAGGATACATAACACCTTCCACCCAACTATTTGTGCCATTCAACCCTTATATGGCACCATCCCCACTTATTATGACCACTTACCAATATGTGGCTTCTTCATCACCTTCTACCACTTATCCTTACATTTTTTCCACCTAACCTTAACAAATATTACCACCTAATTATGTAGCTTCCCAACCACAAATAGACTTGGTCAAGATGTTAATGTAAAAAATGACCAACCTAGAGTCATCTATCTCTAGGTCTCATAACCTCTTATCATATGATCAAATATGTAATGAACCCATCCATCCATCCATCCCTATCCATTTGTATCCTCCTCAATGGGAATTACCCAAGTTTTCCAAATTTCAATGCAAGGAGGAACCCCAATAACATTTGAGATAATTTCATCATTCTTTTCATTTGATCACATATGATGATTATCTCTTCCTTCATACCTTCCGCATATCTTTATCAGGACCAACCTTTGATTGGTATAGTGATCTAACCAAGCACTCCATCTTTTCATTTTGTCAACTAGCCCAAATATTTTTAGATCATTTCTTAGTAAATATATCTTAAAATATTTATATTACTAACCTTTATTCGTTTAGTCAAATTGATGATGAATCAATTGACGATTTCATAACCAAATGGAGAGGTCTCATTAACTAGCTTTATTTCTCCTTACCCTAACTTGAGCTGATTGCACTCTTCTTTCAAGGTTGTGCCAAACATATCTCCCCCACTCTTTAAGTTCAAACTTTCAAAAAAACTGATGAGGCATTCACTATGGCAAAAAAATTGAAAACTGAGCCATTGATGAAGGGAAATTGAAACTACAGAACAAGAATTCTAGCTTTAAATCCAATAACACTCCCTCCACCAAAACCACTAACCAATCCAATGATCCCAATACCAAGACAAAAGCATCTATGAATTAGTTGTCCTAAAAAATACTCCACCAAAAACTATCAACCAACCCCATAAAACCGATTCTTCTAACCCTTCCTACCAATAACCAAAGCCAAAACCAAGCACCTTCAAAATAATGTACTCCCATAAAGGAGTCTTATGCTTCAATTTTGGAAACATGTCTCAAAGCTAACCTCATCCAACTTCCACCTATCAAACCACCCCAACAATTTTATGCTTCTCACCCCATGCTTGGTTGGTATAATGAGAATGACCATTATGCCTTTCATCAAGTTGTTGGACATGACATCAGTAGATGCAATACCTTTAAAAGTTTGGTCCAAAGATTAATTAATTAATAGTGGAGAACTTGCATTTGGTAATCCTAATGCACTTACTAATCAATCCCTTGACATCTTACAAAAACATTTTCCTAACATGCTCTTTCTACCCATCATCGTGACAACACATTAGAATCATCTCATTTTCATGAAGCACATACAATCAACGCTATTCTTAGTGAGCCCATTATTTAGGAGACTATTACCTCAACCACTTCTTCCACCATTTCACTCAAAAAATTAGTGGACTCACCTTCCATTCTTTTAGATACCCAAATGAAGGAATCAACCACCCCTCTCTCTTCACTTAATGAGACCTTAAATTTATCTACCTCTCCTTTGATGAAAACACCAAAAAAGATAACCTTTGCTTTTGCCATTTCTTCTTCTTCCACTCCACCCATTAAAGTGGTAGAACTACCTTCAATTCCTTTGGACACTCAAACAAAGGAAATAACCATGTTTATTCCTTTACTTGAGGACACTACACCTACCTCCCCTATCATAGAACAATCCATTCCTTCTTTGGAAACCATCCCACATAAGAAAGTTGCCTCATCCACCCAACCATCAATTTTGGAACCTCCCATCAATAACAAGGATGGAGGAACCATTCCCTCTTCTCCACCTATGGGCTTAATATTTAAAATTAATGAGCAAGAAACCAAACCCATCTACAAGCCCTTTTTTATACTAATTGAATGTTTAGATTTCACCTCCCAACCAAAATTTGATAGAGCCACCTCTTGGCCTCATCTAGGGATTCCTTATCAGAACAAATATAAATCCTCAACCTCATTTAAATCCACCCTTAAACCCATTATTACCACTCCATAAAATTCCTCTTAATCAAAAAACCATAGATGAACCATCCCAACCACATCCATATAACATTTCAAAATCACCTTATGCCTCTCTCACCAAACCCATTAAGAATCTAGGAATTTTTCCTACACCTAGTGGAACTCACCCCTCTTTGAAGTTGGACTTAACTCCATCTAGTCCACCAAAGAAACCCCCAAAAAAACCAATTAAAAAGGTAAATTTTCCTAAATTTCAACCTAAAACTAGACCCATATCACCTCCTTCCCTCTTAACCTCTATCTTCAGACCCCATCCTTCTACTATCCTAATTACCTATTCTTCTTCTAGTAAACCATCCCCATTTTCTCTATCTACCCCTACCCATACCAGATCATCTAGTTCACCTTCATTCTTAGCTAGCCTATCAACCTCTAATTTCCACCCTATATCCAACCCTTCATCATATAAATCTTCCACTTTCATATCATTTACCCTAAAATCAACCATAACTAGGCAATTCTAGCCACCAATTAAAACCATTCCATCACCTACAACTTCTAAGGTGAAAAATACTTTTAATAAGTCTCCCATCCCTAAAACTATAAACCCACCACCTCTAACACCTTTGAATGAATATTATTCAACCATTTTACAAAGGTTGTTTCAAACTTCTTCCATTAGCTTATAACCTATCAAACCATTCTACCCTTCCAATACCAAACCCTCATGGTTTAATGATAACTTAATCTATGTATACCATAGGGCACTAAGATATGACATAGATAATTATAAATATCTCAAAGCACTTGTTCATAGCCTATGTGATGAGGATGATCTATTATTAGATGAACCTCTTTTACCTTCATTATCGATCCAACCACCAACTCAACCTATCTAATATTTACCTACTCCCCCACTCTCACCCAAGAGTGAAGAAGAGGAATTGAAGCAAACATCAAACTCAAAAAATCCCCCCATCCACACTATTCATATGGTTATCTGATTTCAGGTCTAATAGAAGGATAAGGAAAAAGGAAAAGTCTCCATTCCTTAGACATAACCTTCAACTCCTTAGCTTTCTAAATAAACCCAAACACCTACACCTTCACCTATCCCACCACCAAAACCCAAAGTATCAATTTTGGGAGCCTCTCCCTCGAACCTTTATGACTCCATCTAATGTATTGTGTTGAAACAACTTCACCAAAAACTAATGAAAATGAGACTTCATGAACTAATCAACACCTCACCCCACCATCATCAGGCACTGATAGAGGCTTTGCAATTTATATAAGTTCAACCAGATGACCCAAAAACTCTTACACCCTTTATTAGAGCCCTGCAACTTTATGTCTTCACCTTTTATTATTCTAAAATACCTCCTATTCATTCTAAGGATCCTATCCTCCCCTCTTCATCACTATGTACATCAATCAAGCCTAAGTCAAAAGGGTGATGATTGATGAAGGAGCTAACATCAACATTATTTATTCCCATGCTTATGACCAACTTTAGATACCCAATAAAATCATGTTAGAAAGTACAATGGTCCTTCATTCCTTTAATGATACCATGGCCACTACCTTAGGGACCATTATCCTCCATATCTACTTGGGACCTCTTACTATTCTTAAACTATTTTATGTTATAAAAGGTGAGTTCAGATATAATGTGTTACTCAAATGACCTTGGATCCATGCTATTATTTATGTCCCTTGTACCTTGAATTGATGTGTCAAATTTAAACACAAAGGTCAAGTTGTTACCATCAAAGTTGACCTTAGTCCTTTTACCTCTTTCAATATGAAATATTAGCCTAATGATGTTCTTATTCCTTACTCATCTACCCCACCATCAAATACTAACAACACTACCTCATCACCAACTAAAACTAACAATACTCTTGCCCATAATAATGATGAATCTTCTACCAAATCATCTATTCCTTCTTCCCAAATTCCCATAAAGGACACCTTGGAATCAATGTTCTAACATCTCTCTCTTGGGGAGTATTGTCTTTTAGCCTTGGATGCTTTCCATACTCTACAAGAGTATGGGAAACTCAAACATGACCTTCATACAATCCCAACATTATAACCTTTAACCCTTTTGGGCTCCCTAATAATCAAACAAATTTCATCTATGGGGGACTTGATCATCTATTTCTTTCTCCTACTACCACTCCTCATATCTAACCATTCACCTTTGACTTCTCTTATCTCAATAAGGTAGCCTTTATCAAATCTTACCTTTATAGACATGCTTGGAAGGGATTTGGTCTTGGCCTTTATGAATAGGGACCTCATGAGTTACCAATAATAAAAACTCAAAAACCTCATGATTTATTTGGCCTTGGGTTTGTACTACCAAAAGAACCCACCTCACCAAAACCCATCTCCACCATTGATGAGGATGTTCCATCCTCATCAACCCCACCTTCCCTAAAGATGGAAGACTTTAATATCATACCATCTAACTATTTTTTATCAATACAAATAGTTTAGGTCCCCTAACCTATTTAAAGGGTGGCCAAACTAAAACCATTCCTCTCATCCATCCTGAAATGATAGAACAAGATTCTTATACCATTAACACCATACAACATCAAGATGATGATTCCATTCTCACCTACATTAGTGCAGGGAAATCTTCTATCCATAGATCCATTCCTCCTGAGAACCAAAAAATGTTAAATTAATTCACTATCGATGTAAAATTTGGTACTCAAGATAACCCTAGTATCATCAAAATCAACCAATCTTTAAATTATATGGAGTAACAAGATTACCCTTATTTCCTTCATGATCGTAGCATAGCATTTGCTTGGTCCTATCAAGATATGCCTAGAATTGATCCTTTTATTGCCTTCCACAACATTTTCACCTATCCTAAGGTTAAGCCAATGTGTTAAAAGCTTCATAAGATCCATCCTTTCATAGTCCTTCTTGTCAAAGAAATTCAACATCTTTCATCCATTAACTTCATTCAACCCATTGACTATCTACAATGGGTTTCTAACATCAATCCCATCACCAAGCCCATAGGGGGACTTCATCTCTGCATCAAATTTCATGACCTCAATCTCACTTACCCAAAGGATGACTTTCCTTTATTTAACATCAACTAACTTATTAATCTTATAGTTGGCCATGAGATGTTATCTCTCATGGATGGTTTCTTAAGATATAATCAGATCTTGATTTCCCTCAAAGATCAACATAAAACTTTCTTTATTGCCCCATGGGGGACTTTTCACTACAAGTTCATGCCTTTTGGTCTAAAGAATGTTAGGGCAACCTATCAACATGCCATGACCTACATATTTCATGATCTCATACATAAAAATTGTAGAGGACTATGTGGATGATCTCTTGGGGAAATATAAACATTCAAAGGATCACCTAGCCATTCTTGCAATCATATTCAATTGATTAATCCATTATCATGTCAGGTTAAACCCCAAGAAGTAAATTTTTAGGTTCTTATCAAGAAATCTTCTTGGATTTATTATCTCTCTTCAAGGAATCAAAATAGACCCTACCAAAGTTAGAGCAATCTTGGAGATGCCTCCTCCTACTAACCTTAAGAAGCTATGTAGCCTATAGGGGAAGCTCCAATCCATCTATCACTTTATCTCTTAGTTATCAAATAGATGTCAACCATTTCACCATATCTTAAAGAAATAAACCTCTTTTAAGTGCACCAAGGATTGTAAACAAGCCTTTGATTCAATCAAGGAGTACCTTCTCTCACCACCTGTCCTCATCCTTCCTAAGGAAGACTAGCCCTTCTAGCTTTACCTATCTTTCATGGACCATTCATTAAGGCTAATGCTTGCTCATCATGATGAATAAAATAAAGATCAAGTTTTATACTATAATATTTGCACACTTATAGAATATGAGACTTAGTGTACTCATCCTAAGAAATGTTACGTCACCTTGATTTTTGTGGCCTCAAAACTCTGGAGCAGCTTCACATATGAGTGCATTACCAAATTTGTAGGTTTACACAATCACCAGCATCGGTCAGGAGTGACCGACATTGGTCAGGTGTAGTTGAAGAGACACTGGCGTCAGTAGGGGATCAGCTGACATCGGTCACAGGCAAGCAGGCAGGAACCAACGTTGGTTACCTATGCATCCAGAATGCTATTTCCATGGATAAAACTGAGTGTTTGCATGATGAGTTTAAGTCTTAGTCTTAAGTTCACGTCTCTATTATTAGTAAGACTATTTTTAGAGCCCTTGTTCAAGAGGCTTAACTGTTGGTTGTAAGTGCATGCTCAAGTCTCCTAATTCTATATGTAGAATTAGATCTTCTTAGCTTATGGTTGTAGTTCATTGTATGTGAATGTTGAAAGAACAGTACAAAATTGTATAGGTGAATCAATCTAGGTTGTTGGAATTGATTAAACTTGAGAGAGAGAGCTCTTGAGGGATAGAGATATAGAGAGAGATCTTGTGCATCTGAGAGAGGTGTGGAAGAAAGAAGTTTCTTCAATTGTATTCCTTTTGTAAAGAGTGTAATACAAGTTTTTACGATGGTTTCTTGTATCTCTTGTTCTTTACTATTATCTAATTCTAGTTACTTATCTATCTAATTTAATTCCACTGTTTATTTCTTTCATAAGTGTAATCATATTGTTGGTTGATCCCCAATAAGTGGTATCAGAGCTCAGGTTCACTAACAGGTGGTTCAAATCTGTGTAGTGTGTATTGATTATAGGTGACTTACAGGGGTTTCTACAGGGATTTCTATTTGAGTGGGAGAAGCAATGGTAGAAGAAAGTAAACTGAGAATGGAGAAGTTTAATGGCAAAAATTATCAACATTGGAGAATGCATATAGAGGACTATCTGTATCAGAAAGATCTATACTTACCGTTAGGTGGGATTACAAAGAAGCCCACAGACATGGATGATGAAGAATGGGATGTTCTTGATAGAAAGGCTCTAGGGTCTATAAGACTGAGTCTAGCATCTAATGTGATATCTAATTTATCATAGGCAAAAACAATGGTAGAGTTGATGACTACTTTAGCAAATTTGTATGAAAAACCCTCAACTTCTAATAAGGTATATCTTATGAAGCAGTTATTTAATTTGCATATGAATGAAGGTGGATCTGTATCTAATCACTTGAATGATTTCCATGGAATTGTAAATCAATTAAGTTCAGTCAAAATTGTATTTGATGATGAAATAAAATCTCTTTTAATATTATGTTCTTTGCCTGAAAGCTGGCATAGCTTAGTAATGGTAGTTAGTAATACTACATCTGCATCAAATATTTTAAAAGTAGAGGATGTTGTTAGTGTTATCTTGAATGAGGAAATTCATAGGAAAAGCATATAAGAGAGATCTGGTAATGCTTTAAGTTTTGAGAGCAGGGGAAGGCAGAAAGAAAAGAGCAAGAAAGGGAGATCAAGATCTAAGTCTAAGGTGAGAGGTAGATCCAAATCCAGAAATGGCAGGAAGCCACAATGCTGGAATTGTGGAAAGATGGGGCACATAAGCAGAGATTGTTGGTCAAAGCCTAAAGAGGACAATCAACATGAAGGAAAGGAAGAAGCAAAGGTTGCAGGTATTGCACAAGATGCTTTAATATTCTCTTTGCATAATAATATAGAATCTTGGGTGTTAGATTCTGGTGCATCTTTTCATGCTACCCCTAATAGGGAATATTTTAGTGACTATATCCATGGAGATTTTGGAATAGTGTATCTAGGGGATGATGAGCCTTGTAAAATTATTGGCAAAGGTAAAGTGCAGCTGAAAATGTAGAATGGCAACACATGGGTGTTGAGAGATGTTATGCATGTTCCTAGCTTGAAGAGGAATTTGATTTCTGCAGGAAAGTTAGGGAATGAGGGTTGTACAGTAACTCTCACAGCAAAATCTTGGAAGGTGACCAAGGGTGCACTTGTTATGGCAAGAGGTAAGAGGGTAGGTACTCTCTATTTATGTAATTGTGTTACTAACAATTCTCCTTCTGTATTATCTACTTCAGATGTGGATGCAAAATTGTGGCACTCAAGGCTTGGCCACATGAGTGAGAAGGGAATGTCAATTCTTAAGTCTAATGGTAAGCTTTCAAATTTGAAAAACATGGATCTAGAATTTTGTGAGCATTGTGTATTTGGAAAATAGAAGAGAGTGAGTTTTCTCAAGACTGGGTCTACAAAGAAGAAGCATAAGTTACAGCTTGTTCACACAGACATGTGGGGACCAGCTCAGGTAGCTTCTATTGGAGGATCATAGTAATATGTTTCATTCATAGATGATGCTACAAGAAAGGTATGGATCGATTGTATTAAGAATAAATCTGATGTAATTGAGACTTTTAAGATTTGGAAATCTATGGTTGAGAATGAAACAGGAAAAATATTAAAGTGCCTGAGATTTGACAATGCTGGTGAGTTCTGTAGCTATAAGTTCAATTGGTATTGTTATATGCATGGAATCCATAGGCAAAGGATGGTTCCAAGGACACCTCAGCAAAATGGAATTACTGAAAGGATGAAAAGAACAATCATGGAGCATGCAAGATGTATGAGATTGCATGTTGGTTTGCCCTTAGAGTTTTGGGTAGAAACTGTTGACACTGTAATGTACCTGATTAACAGAGGACCCTCTACAGCTCTGGATGGTGGAATCCTAGAAGAGGCATGGATAGGTAAAAAGGTAGATCTCTCATTCCTCAAAGTTTTTGGTTGTGAATCCTTTGTGCACATTGATAAGGAAAATAGAAAGAAGCTAGATGTTAAGTATATGAGGTGCACGTTTATTGGCTATGGCTCAGATGATTTTGGTTTCAAATTTTGGAATCTAGGAACTAACAAGATAATTAGGAGCTGTGATGTTTTCAATGAAAAAGTGATGTATAGTGATCAACTGAAGAAGCTGAATCAATCTAGGCAGAGCAATGGTGAATTGGATGAGGTGACGGTCCAAAATGAGCTCATGGGAAAAAGAAATAATCACTTGCAGGAAAACACAGAGACTGACGTCGACAAGTCAAAAACCGGCATCGACAGAACAAATACTGATGTCGGTCCTACAGAGACCAACGTCAGTAGGACAGGCACCAGCGTCGGTCAGGTAGAACCGATGTCAGCCAGTAACAAGTCTAGAGGTGACCGAGGTTGGTCACTGTCAGAGAATTTAGGTGAACAGTGTGTTGTGAATGAGTCTCAAACACCCATTAGGAGGTCAGAAAGGGTAAGTAAGCCTCTAATTTGATATTCCCCTTCATTATTCTATTTATTGCTAACTGATGGTGGAGAACCAGAGAGTTTCAAAGAAGCATTACAAGTGGAGTCCAAGAGTCAGTGGGAGCATGGCATGGTTGAGGAAATGGAGTCCTTAAGAGAGAACCAAACATGGGATTTGGTTGAGTTGCCAGCTGGTAAGAGGACACTAAAGAATAGATGGACCTATAGGTTGAAGGAAGGTGAGAATGGACATATGAGATATAAGGCCAAATTGGTAGTGAAAGGATTTGCACAAAATCTAGGTATTGATTTTGGTGAGATTTTTTCTTCTGTTGTTAAAATGACTTCTATTCGGATTGTATTGTCTTTGGTTGCTATTGAGGATTTGCATCTTGAGCAGCTAGATGTTAAGACATAATTTCTTCATGGAGATTTGGATGAGGAAATATATATGGAACAGCCAGAAGGATTTGAGGTCAAAGGTAAGGAGAAGTTAGTGTGCAGATTGAAGAAAAGCTTGTATGGCCTCAAGTAAGCTCCTAGACAATGGTATTTGAAATTTGACAGGTTTATGACTGGGCATGGCTATAGTAGGTGTCAATCTGACCATTGTGTGTATTTTAAGAGATTGGATAATGGTAGATATATTATTTTATTGTTGTATGTAGAAGATATGTTGGTTGCAGGATCACACATGCAGGATATCTCTAAGCTTAAGGTGAAATTAGCTCAAACATTTGCTATGAAGGATTTGGAAGTAGCAAATAAAATCCTTGGCATGAGCGTTAAGAGAGACATGAAAAATCACAGGTTGATATTGTCTCAAGAGGATTATGTGGACAAGGTGTTGAAACAGTTCAATATGTAGGATGCTAAACTGGTAAGCACACCTTTGGCTGGACATTTTAAGTTGAGTAAAGAACAATGTCCTAATTCACATGATGAGGTAGAGTACATGATTAAGGTTCCATATTCTTCCGTAGTAGGGAGTTTGATGTATGCAATGGTGTGTACTAGACCAGATATTACCCAAGCAGTGGGAGTTGTAAGTAAGTATATGGCCAATCCAGGAAAGGAACATTGGAAAGCAGTTCAGTGGATCCTTAGATATCTGAGAGGAACCAGCAGTAGGCACTTGTGCTATGGAGGTTCATATACTTCTCTACATGGTTATGTAGATTCAGATATGGCAGGTGATTTGGATGGCAGGAAGAGCACCACAAGATATGTTTTCACTATAGGTGGAACGACAGTTAGTTAGATATCAAAGTTGCAGAAGGTTGTTGCCTTGTCAACTATAGAAGCATAGTATATTGCAGCACAAAAGCTAGCAAAGAGATGATATGGATGACACGGTTCATGGAAGAGCTTGGAAGGGAGTAAGGGAGTTACAGATTATACAGTGATAGTCAAAGTGCAATCCATTTGGCTAAGAATTCAGCCTTTCACTCAAGAACCAAGCACATACAACTAAGGTACCACTTCATGAGATAGGCATTGGAAGATGGTGAGTTGAAGCTGGAGAAGATCCATACAGATAAGAATCTTGCTGATATGTTAACCAAGCCGGTTACAAAGGAGAAGTTGAATCTTCATTCAACTTCTGTTGGTCTTCATGATTAAGTTGAAGATGGAGGAGCTAGAAGTTGTTGATGTACAGGTATTGGTGTAGCTGTTTATCTCCAAGTGGGAGATTGTTAAGGTGTGGAGCCTAAAAGCTTCACATATGAGCACATTACCAAAGTTGTAGGTTTACATAGTCACTAGCATCGGTCAGGAGTGACCAACATCAGTCAGGTGTAGTTGAAGAGACACTGGTGTCGGCAGGGGATCAGCCGATGTCGGTCACAAGCAAGCAGGCATAAACCAGTGTTAGTTACCTATGCATCCAGAATGCTATTTCTATGGACAAAACCGAGTGTTTGCATGATGAGTTTAAGTCTTAGTCTTAAGTTCGCATCTCTATTATTAGTAAGACTATTTTTAGAGCCCTTGTTCAAGAGGCTTAACTGTTGGTTGTAAGCGCATGCTCAAGTCTCGTAATTCTATATGTAGAATTAGATCTTCTTAGCTTATGGTTATAGTTCATTGTATGTGAATGTTGAAAGAATAGTACATAATTGTATAGGTGAATCAATCCAGGTTGTTGGAGTTGATTGTACTTGAGAGAGAGAGCTCTTGAGGGATAGAGATCTAGAGAGAGATCTTGTGCATCTGAGAGAGGTGTGGAAGAAAGAAGTTTCTTCAATTGTATTCCTTCTGTAAAGAGTTTAATACAAGTTTTTAGGGTGGTTTCTTGTATCTCTTGTTCTTTTCTATTATCTGATTCTAGGTACTTATCTATCTGATTCAATTCTGTGGTTTATTGCTTTCATAAGTGTAATCATATTGTTGGTTGATCCCCAATAACGTTACCTCACCTTGGTTTTTGTGGCCTCAAAACTCTGTCACTACCTTTCTAATCACAAAACCTATGTCATCACTAACATTGACCCATTAAAGTACATGTAATCTAAACCATAAAAAACTAGCATATGGATAAGTGTCTCATACTCTAGATAGTTTGATCTTGAGTTATTACAGTAAAATTCCATTAAAGGGCAAGTAATCATCAATAAATTAGTTGAAACTCCTCTACCAAATAACCAATTTCTTCCTCTTTATTTTACAGATGAGTCCATCATACCTCTTTCTCAGGAGGAACCTACCTACCAAATGACCAAGTTTTTGAATGGATCCAAATGTCAACATGGTGTGGGTGTTGGTCTTATTCTCATCCCCCTTAACAGTGAACCCCTTCCCCTTCCCTTCAAACCTGACTTTGAATGCACCAACAATGTGACCCAGTATGAAGCCTTGGTCATATGTTTCCAAACCACTCTAGGCCTAAGGGTTAAAATAATTAGTATCTTTGGAAATTCCTAACTTATGATCAACTAGGTTAACAAATCTTATAAATGTAAAAATGATGTCCTATTGAAGTACAAATGACTCATAGATGTACTCTTATCATCATTTGATCATTATCTTATACAATCCATTTCTTGATCTACCAAAAAATTCATGGATATAATATCTTCCCTTGCTTCCAAAATCCCATCTCAACCTACTAAATCTAAACTATTTATCACCATCCATCACTTTATAACACCCTCATTTATTAGTCTTAACCTCCCTACCATTTTTAGTGTGGAGATATCTCCTTTCAACATTTTGTATGACCAAAATTTTAACTACCTTAAGCTCAACATTGTTGCTCCCAACCTATCAAGGAATTCCAAAAAATAATTTGTTTAGAGTACCTATCATTATACCATACTAGGGGGAATCCTTTATAAACATGGCTTCGATGGCCTTCTTCTCCATTATCTATGTAGTCATCAAGCTTCCCATTCTATCAAGGAAACACATGATAGAATTTGTGGGGGATACTTTAGTGGCCTAGATATCAATAAACATATCCTTCACCTTGGCTATTATTATCCCACCCTTAATCTAGATTCTTGTGATTATGTAAATAAGTGTGTCAAATGTCAACATCATGATAGCTTACATCATGCACTAGCCCATGGCCTTCAAGTATCCAAATACTATTAGCCCTTATCGCAATGGGGTCTCATTCTTATTGGGGAAGTAAATCCTCATTATTCAAAACAACACCAATCCATCATTATTTCTACCAAATATTTCACCATGTGGGTGGAGGCCATTCCTCTTATCTCAACCAAAGCCAAAAATATTATCAATTTCATCAATCACCATATCATCTACTACTTAGTGTTCTTGATAAGATCATCACTGATAATGGTAAATCCTTTAAAAATAATAAAGTCTAAGGTATTTATGATGATTTTGGCATCAAGTTAATCTTTTCATCACCCTATCATCCTCAAACAAACAAATATGTGGAAGCTTCTAACAAAACCCTCACCAAAATGCTATCCAATGTAGTAAGTGTTTCAGGTCAGGATTGACACTTGCATATTCCCTTTGATTTATGGGCATATCAGAATAGCATTCAAACCTCTATGAGTGCTACACCTTTCTCACTTGTCCTTGGAGTAGAGGTAGTCTTGCCTTTCGAGGTCTAGATTCTTCCTCTTCACATATCTTTACACGAGATCCTATCTAAGAGTGATTATTATCAAAAACATCTTGCACATCTTAAATTCCTTGATGAACATTACCTCATAGTGATTAATCATCTTCATGTATATCAAGAATGAATCAAGCACAATTAAAACAAACACCTGAAAGAATGAGAATTCAATATCAAAGACCTCATCCTTAAGGAAAACTAACATGTAAGTAATATGGAGAAAATAAAAAGAGGCAAGTTTGCTTTCAATTAGCTTAGACCCTACATCATAATCCATAAGTATGGATCAGTAGCTTATCATTTTTCTTCTCTTGAAAGTAACCTAGAACCTAAGCCTTTCAATGCTTTACATCTATGTCCTTTATATTGTTAAAACAAGTATTGAACTCACCTTTGTGTCTAACTTAATCTCATCCCTTGGATTATGAGATTTTACTTCCCTTCACCTACCTATCCGTATTCTTCTTAGGGATAATTTATTACAACATAAGACCATGTGATTATCTATCATAGTTATAGCCTCATCCTATGCATGGATACCATGGCTCTACCTATGGCATGGTTCTCATGGATACTTTTCATCTCTAATCAAATGGAATCCCATGATCTGTTGTCTCTCAAACCACTTTCCCTCATCCATCATTAGCCTTTTATGCTAAAACTCTTCACTCCATAAAGGTAGACCTCTAAACCTAATATACTTATCCATGTCTAAAACTAGAATTCAAAATCAAATTGGGATACCAAAATATCACTTGAGTCCATATCTCTAGCATTATAAATTGCTCCCTTGAAGGATAGCTACCCAATAGTTGAATTACTTAAAAAATAGACTACTCCCTTGAAGGATGTCTATCAAAATCTAACTTTAGACCACTCCCTTGAAGGATGGCTAAGTTTAGTGTGTCAAAAACAAACATTTGTAGCTTTCCACATCGATCAACTTCACCAACCTATCAACACAACAAAATCAACAAGTAACCCTATGTCAAAATTAAAACAAACAAGCTACAATCGACTTTTACCTATAGCATTAATAGAATTTTGCATTGATTAGTCTACATATTATATTAAGGCATGGACTTATCTATTATGGTTCTTAAGTCACCTATAAAAGAGGGAAACTAACCCACATCAGGTTATCATATTACCCATTTCCCATTCAACTATCTACCTATCACCTACTTTCCATTCTTAAAATATCTAAAATAAAGGGACTATGAGCTTACTTAACACAAAGTGGTCATGATACCTTATTTTTTGATCCAAGCATGCTCATTTTAAGCATTCAAAAGGCTTATTTTCATTAACTTGCATCCAACTTCAGTTTTTTTAGGCCTTTGTCAATGAATGCATCATTTTTTTTCTTACCCTCTATTCATTAGTTCATGTGGACATATGTCTCATGCTTCTTCTCTCTTTTCCACATTTTAGTGTGTTCTCTAAACCTACTTTATGTGCTTCCAACATATCCCCATAGCACATATCCTATCCAAACATTGGAAACATCATTTTCATTACATAATCCATATACATCATCACTCATACCATGAAACACATCCTCTAAAACCACAATCCAAACCATCCTATCCATGATCATGACCATGAACAAACACATCATCCAAAACATAATCACCCAAAAACTATTAATACTTTAAATTCAAGATCACAAGCACATTTTCATTATCATCACATAAATCATCTCTAATCTTTAGCATCATACTTATCCAAACATAAAACAAACCATCATGTCTAATAACATGTCATCATATGCCTACACTACAAATCCTCATATCACCTTATATAATATGGGGCATAATCATCCTACCATTTCCTCATATCATCACATACACCATACACATTCATAAACATCCAAACTAACAAACCATAAATAAACCACTTTCATAACCATAATCACATATCCATAATCCTATTGACAAAGCCACATCATATCCAAAAATAACATAAACCATGCCATTTACCATATACAACAAACATCCTATCCATAAGTCATCAAATCTACCACATATAAACCATGTCATATCTATACACTATGCCATCATTTTATTTAACATGATCATATATACATCATCTATGTCATCATCTATCATGTATCCATAATAGTATCATAAACAAAATCATTACATAACCATCATCAAGACTCATCCAAAACCATGTACATCACATGCCAAAATTATGAACATCAATGAACATTATCACATGACTAAGCTAACAATCCATAAGCATCAAACATGTCATCCATAATTTATAACCATAACCACTTAGCTAACATTATCAACATCTATATCATCATGAACATAATTGACATCCATATCATCATAACCACATCGTAACCATAATCTACATTTATCTCATCATAAACATAATCAACATATATAACATCATAAACATAATCAGCATCTCTATAATCTTGTACATCATACAACATAATAATCATATACATCATCATCCAGGTCATACATGTCAGTGAAGTATACATCATAATACAAGAAATATATATAATAATTTATCAATCTCTCTCATATACATATCATGCCATTAACATCTAGGTTAGTATCAAAACCAAGAACATATACATCATATTATATCTTCTATCAAACCCCTAGGACACCACTACCACTAGCCCCATTTGCATCTACACCTAAAATTACACTACCATCTAGTGGTGGTCTCCCTGATATCATTACCTACCCCATTATCGAGGCCCACTATCCTGGAGTTACTATAGATAGACTACCTAGTAAAATATCCCTATACTCTCCATATCAAATCTCTAATAGGAACTAAGCTAGCACTATAGCCTCATAATATCTTAGCTCCTCAATGGTGGATAAGTATCATGTCCTTAAAACTATGTCAGGTGGTCCTCTTGCTATTGATGTGGCCACTTCTACTCTTTATCTCAATAAATCTCTCACTTATGTCACTAACCTAAGAGAAATCCTTGCCTGATCTTGCTCTCTAATCAAGGTAGCCATCTAAACCTATAAGGTGATGATATTACCTATAAAGTGGCCACTTATCCCTATAATCTGGTGATCTAGGCCTGTACCACTTCCAATGCTATCACCACCTATCCATCCTATGTTGGTACCCTAGTAAGATCCACATTTATGGGCTACTGACCCTTATCACCTCATCTAAAATTATCCACTACATATCGAGCCTAGTATCATGTCATATAACCATCTACAATACCTATATAATCTATGGAATCTCTCATTGGTAGCTCATCATAGTCTAAAACAATATCTTGTGGCTATGGCTCTAGGAGCTAGAGCTTGGCATCTTCCCTCATGTACCTAGGGAAATCTAGTGGGATCCCCTAAACAAGTCCAAACTATCTCTACACTCACTTGAATGGGATAAGCTTTGTCTCTTCATCTAATCTCCCATAAATCTAACACCATCTCTGTATGGATAATGTGTGCTATTTATATCTTAGCCACATAGGCCAACTTACATATGGCCTCCACACTATGTCACCAAACATAAAACCCTCCAAGGTATCTCAAAACCACTCAATATCTCTACCTCTACCACTTCTACCTATCAATGCATAATCCCTTCTCCATATGGTAAAGCTAACTAGAAATGGATCTTGGATAAATCCATCCCAAGGTGCCCCCATTGGCCTTAGTACTAGAATGTGCTCATATGCCTAGTAGTGGAGCATGAACCCAATGTTAATCCCATATTGACTGTGTGTTATAAATGACCAAATCTCTTTGTAGATCTAGATTAATAACACTGGGGCCCACCCAAACATAGTCCTACCAAGAAGCATCTCCATTAGAATCCCTAATAACCTATATGGTAAATATCTACTACTCAAATATGGTATCCCAAAATATGACACAAACATGATCATCATGGTGAGTAAACATCTATTTACAATAACCCTCTAGTATAGGGGTCTACAACTAAATCCACCAAAATGAACTATGTGTGGACTCAATCTACCCAACACATCAAATCCATATAATAATCAATCTCCTCACTCTCTATATGGTAGATTGGCTCCCCTTAAATGGGTATCCATGTGATATGCTAACTGTCCTCTATGAGAATTTTCATCTCTCTTATTGGTAGAAAAATGTGTTTATGGTTGGGTCCCATCTCTCGATGAGGGCCATAATCATACCCTCATCTCATGGTAGGTGATGGTAATGAATCATCATGCCTAGTATGACTATCTCCATATGTCTCCACTCCTCTATAGTCATCACATCTCAAATGTTGGAAAATATCTAAGGGACCATGTCCCTCATTTGTATTTGATCATGTGCCTACATAACAATCACATTAACAATGCATACTTAGTTTTACACATCTAACTAAGTACCACTCCTCCACCTACCTTTTTTGACCTATTACAACCACACCCATTACCTCTACCTTACTTATATTTATCTAAACCTCTCAAATAAACCTATACACCTATCTAACACCAACCCTAAGATATCATTTTAACCACCCAATCAATTCTATTCACTCACCTCTACCCACCAGCCCCTCATCCTATCTAAATATTTCAAAATAAAACTCCATCCACCATCTCAACTATTCAAGTGTTTACCCACATTAACACATTTTAAAACCTTTCAACCACTCTTTCAAATAGGCATTCATCATACTTTCACAAATTTCAACACATACTTCCACACAAATACCTCTTTTAAAAACTATAAAAATCAATCAAAACTTTGAAACCAACTTTAAACCAATTACTATTTTTATGACCTATCTCAAAACTTTCACAACTTTCAAAAACAAAAAAACAAAACATTTGAACACTTTAAAATACTTTAACATATTTTAATGACCATAAACACTTTCTAACATTCATACACACTTTATGCACTTTTAACAGTTTCACATACAAATATTTTAAAACCTTTCAACATTTTATATTTTTTCATACATTTCAAACATCATTAACACTTTACATCTTTTACAACAACATCACACATCTACACAAATACTACCATTAAAAAAATTTAAATAGTTTCACAAACTCATTTCACATGCTTTCACAAAACATTACCCTTTTATTATTTTTAACAAATCTTTCAAACACTTTCAAACCATAACAACTATTAAACATAAATAAAAACAATTTAAAACATTTTAAAAACACTTTAGGTTTCAAACCTTTCAAACTTTAAAATTCAAAAACCTCCCTCTTTTAAAACAAATTTCCCCATATCCTTATATTATCAACAGTTCCTCAAACCATTTATGGTTCTTTCAGGACCTCTTACCCCTAGAACCTGACTATTGGTGGTTGAGTTGAACCACTAATGATCATTGTGTGACCATTGATAGTGCAATGTGAACCCTTAATGTGTGAAAACCTCTACAAAAACTCCTAAAATCCATAATTCCTCTACCTAACCCAATTCCAAACTCAATATCTACCCAACAAACCCTTCCCCTATCACTTTCATTCACTCATTTTCCTATGATCAATAAAACCCTAAAAACTAAAACTAGGGCATCCTCATCTCCACAACTAGTTATTAACCCTAACCAATTATTGACTACCATTCATATGTAAATTCCAAATCAAACAAATTACCCTATCCTATCAAATTTAAAACATAACCTAACTCATTATGTGATTGATAGCATGGTTCAAGACCTCATACCACCACCTAGCTATGTCTTCATCTACCCTCCATCAAATCAACTCTTGATCAACCCCATATAACAGATTACCCAATCAATTACCTCCAACTTAGCAAGCTCAAAGCACAAATGACAAAATGTAAAAAACACCCAAAATGCAAATACTAAAATTCAAATGGTAAAAATGAAAATTTATTTTACCTTTAATCTTCTAGCTTTTAGGTTTTTGTCCCAATCATTGACGAACAGGGTGACTATCTATGGTCAACTTTGGGGAATGCCCTGACCATCGACAATAAGGGTCCCCTATCATTTTAAAAAAATTAGAGCACTCAATTTCAGTTTTAAAATTTTGGGGAGATCAATCTAATATCCACCCACCCTAAACTTGACTTATTAGGAATTACCCTTCTCTGATCAACATTTGGACTGTGTCCACCTTAATGTTGGCCATTTTTGACCCAAAATTTCACATGTTTTGAAATGACCTTGCCTTGATCATTTTAACTATACTGACCAACCTTGCCATGTTGAAATGTTTCAATTATCACTACCTCATGTGTGACTAGACCATTTGTGTTATTTTGTAGTACTTCCTACCCTAGATATCTAAAAAAAATGCCAACCTTATCTAGATGACTTGATAGGATTGACCACATCAGCTATGACCAACACTATGGACTAATTACCCTATGATATGTCTCCCTAAAACCCAACCTTAATTTTATCAACATTAGTAACTTTAGTCTTTACATGATCTTGACTATCACACTTATTTATATTTTATACATGTGTTTATGTTTCAAATACCCAACCCTTTTGTGTCACCTACCTCATGACTCACCATTTACCACTTTATCAAACCCTCACCTAATTTCATTTTCACCTCATTAACTCTTGATTTGAGGGGGAACACCTCCTCCCATACATAGGGTACCCAAAACTTGACCAATAATTAGTTTTTGTTTGGTAGCTTATTAATTCTAAGCTGCATAACAAAAGGGGTAAAATATAGACACTAAAAAACTACACATTTTTATATGTCAAAATGCTTGGAACCCCTAATTGACCTTGAAGTTAGTTGACCACCTAGTTGACTTAGCCCACTTATTAATTTAATAACTTATCTTTCTTATTAACCTCTTTTTTAACTTATTTTCATCCAAACCTTTGATCTCTGATAATCAGCCTAACCATCAATGGTTAGCTTGATCATCATTAGTCAAGTCCTCTAAGCCTAATTTAAAAGCATTAGTAATTATATGAGATAAGCATGGATGCATTTATCAACTTTATTTATGTGATGCTAACAAGATTTAAAGCATCATAAGTGGAAAATTTACCCTCCATCATAATTAGTAACTTCCTTCTACATGATTAGTAACTTCATCCTATAAAAGGAGAGGAGGAAAAATGGATCCAAAATCTAGTAATTTGCATTCAAGCTATCTTGCATACAGGTATCCAACATCCCTTCAATAAATAATTAGTATCAATAAAGACCCAAACCTCCATCAGAATCACTTTCAAATGATAAAGTACTGTCACTCTAGCTAAATTCCTTTAGCCTTCAACCATTATGTTATAGGTATCTCATGCTTTTTTTATTTTATCTATTTCATTTTTAACCTCCCTATATATCTTTATCTTATTTTCCATCCTTTATATCCATAACATCCCTCTATTTGACCAATTACCCAATCTACCATTAATTTTTTAAACATTTCCATAATTTCATATACAATCACCAATGGTTAGTCCAACCATTGACAATCACCTCAACCATTGACGATCACCCAACCATCGATGATTAGCCCAACCACTGATGGTTTACCCAACTGTCAATGGTCACTATGGCATAAAATAATAAGTTATTTTCATCTTATTAACCCTAACCAAATTGTATTTTATATGTTCTTGCCTATTCATAGAGACTTTTCTAATTTTTTTAACCTAACCCCAACTATCTTAACATGAGTATTGACCCAATTTTTATATATTTAGTCATTTTTGTTAACAAGAAATTTACTTTCATCTCATCTTACATGCATTTACTTTTCAGTTATTGAAGGCAAACTTTTTTTATTATCATTTATATCAACTTAATTATTATAAATAGTGGATTGACAACTTCTTAGTAAGCATATGCTTCTTGGATCTAGCTCATGCTAGGAATTCCACTGAACAATCCATTTAACAACCCCTTTTTTAGTATCTTTCTTATCTGTAGGTTATTACTTCCAAGCTAAAGAGGAATTCCCATAATCATGTGGATTACATGCACACTTTTAATAGTTATTCCTTTACACACCCTATTACTAGTTTTATTACTTGCTTCCAAATTAAGAAATGAGTGAAAAATAATCTAAAACATGTAGTTTTTCATATATTATGTCAATTTACTATTTATAGATCATTTTCAATTATATAAATTATGTATATTATAATTATATATGTATATTAATTATATTTTAATTCCAATAGTTATGATCTATTTATTTGATTCAATTCATTTAAAATATATTAAACATTTAAGTGAACTCATATTTTTTTAAGAACATTACTTTCCTATTTTTGTATGGTATAGGGTTTAAACTAAATTTATGATTTCACAAAAATAACAAATGCCTTATTCCTTACAAAAAAATATTTAAATTTTTCTTTTAACTTTAGTTTTATCTATTTTTTGCTTATTTTTTATAATTATGTTTTTATATTTTTAAAATTACTTAGTGACTGACTTTATGGCCTATGCAGTGATATGTTTTACAAACATCATGGTGTGAGGGGGTCTACCCCAATACTCAACTGATGTATAAAAATAAACATATATTTATTTTCCACATACCCCATGGTATATTAAAAATATGTAGGGTCCCTTAGTTATACCATAGGAAGCCTATTTTAGCTTTTTGATTTGTGATGCACTTGAGAGGAGTGTATCACCTAGGGAAGTTACTCTCATCATATCCTCATAAATTGGGTTAGTGGGTTACAAATATAATTTTTCCTCTATAGTTAGTTCTCTAAAAAATTGGGCTGACACTAATCAATAAAGAAAGTATATTTTAGAGTAGATACAATCATTCAAACCCTTTCCTAGATCACCCTTATACCTTTTTTTTTATTGTATTATATTCATAATAAGATCAATGAGTGAATATTTCTTTCATATGTTCCATATCATTATACATTTCATTGTTACATATTACATTACTTGTCAGCATTCTCTTCAATATGTTTTTACATGGATTTAATTTCAAATTAATCAAGAAGTTACACTAAACAAGGCCTAATCGCATGGCCTTCTTATTTCAAATGGTTACACTACTAGATCATGTTATTACTCTTCTCCAATAGTTCTTGTCAAATATGAAATGACTTTGAAAAAAGTGAAATAATATGTTATATATTTTATCAAATATTCAACTTTAAATAGTCTTCTATTTATTACTTCACACCCTCATGAAGGTAACATTATGGCTCTTATTTTTTTAACCCATAATCAAGAACAATATGGTCAAACTAATGAATAAAAATTTATCTAATTTATTCATGAACATATATAAAATATCAATTCACTCTTGTATGTTTCTATAGATGAATAAAAGAAAGATGCTAAACTTAGTTCTTCCAAATTTTACACTTCCACTATTACATCCATTCCTATTTCTACACCACCAACTACTTCCATAGCATCATCCCTTAGTTTGGGAACATAACTTTAATTCCAATATATATCCATTCCTATGCATACTCATGCTACTTATAATTCTCTAATTACTTAAATAAATTCTAATCTTAAGTATACACTTCTTACATTACATATATCCATTACCAATTTGATTTATGGCTCCTAAAATTCCTCTATATTGAATCAAATGTGATCTTGAACAACATTTGTGTGTATTCCATGTAGCTTATCTAGACTATACAAATAATGGAAAATTCTTAACAAATCTCTTTCTAATAAGTCTCAAATAATATCATATTATATGTTTCTATGTTGTTCCTCTTCACTTATTAAATTATTTAAATCCTTTTTAAAATTATTTTTAACACATTTTTCCATCAAAATTGAAGAAAATTTATCTTATCATAAAATTGTAAAGATTGAACAATGGTCTAATGAAATAATAAATGAATATGTTTTAAGATACAATATTATGCAATTAAAAATGAAAACTCAAATGTCTAATAATGAGATTCAAGGTATTTTTATTCAGATTTTACTATCTCCACTTCAAGATTCAATTATGTTTGATAAGTTCAAATATTTTGATGACTTATGCCATATTTTAAAAGAGAATGAGGTAAAATTTATTACTTTGACAAAGCTCAAGTACACTTTAAATTATGCTTATACTTCAAATGTTAAGTTTCAAAGCAAGCCAAATTATAATAGAAAACCTAATCAAAGCAATAATGAAGATAAAGTTGTTGTTAATGATATCTCACAACCAATACAAAAACTAAAGTACAATATCCACCAAGGAGTAAATTTTGAATATTACCATCACCTCATCATGTATTGTTTCAAAAATGAATTTAGTATGATTTCATCACTCTTCTTGATCTAATGGAAGTAGATATGTCTATACCAAAATCTATTTTTTTGATGGAAATGTATATTATGACTATTATAAATGTATTGGCCGTTCAACAAACAAATGTTTCAAGGTCAACCAAAATATTAATGATATCATTGATTATAACATTTTCAATATTAACATACTTATTGATGAGGCTAAGCCATAAAAAAATGATAGTTCTAAGCTTAATATATACAAGAATCCTTTTCCAAATCATGAAGAAACAAAAAAAAAGGACAATTTTGAAGTACATTATACACATAATTCTCATCCTCCTCCTTATACACATGGGAATCCAATTGATATCATCATTGGTACAATTACAGTAAAAAAGCATCATGTTTTATGATTATATTTGATGATAGTGAAGTTGTTGAAGATGATTCAAATAGACACTCACTATTTATTACATCATATGTTAACAAAAAAATACAAATATAGTGTTATGATAGATAATAGATTAAGTAAAAATATTCAGCATAAAAAATTTCTACATACTTGGTTATATATATATATATATATATATATATATATATATATATATATTGACCAATAAGATACTTCTTAAGTCGTAAAATCATTTTATGGTCATAAATAGGATGCTCATGTGCATATAATGTTACCTTTACAAGTGAGGCCTCTCAAATTTACAGTCCATTCTTATTTCTACCTAGCACATGGATATTTGATATGCTATTAGGATGCCCTTGGCTACAAAATATTAGAGGAATACCTTATGTAGTGCATAAATGTCTCTAATATATTAATGTCATCAAGGGATTAAAATTCCATGAATTCAATATGAATATCCTTTGGAATAAATGATATTTAATCCCCCTATAGAATAATTATATGGCATATACATTAAAAAACATGGTAATGAACTAGTATATATAATAATTTAAGATTATATTACATAATCAGTTTCTCCATCTACTTATGAGCATGATAAAGCTACACATGAACATATTATAGAATTAATTTATCAATATACTTATAATAATAATAAAATAATACATGAACATAGTCAATTAATGTATAAGATAATGGTACATTATCCTAATTAGAAAGTGGCACCTAAAAAGAGGTATTTATATCCTAAGAAAACATATATTACTCAAAAATATTTATCACATGTACATGTTGTTAAATCTTCTCCTATTGCAAATGTGGATACAATATTACATGGGTATATGATTAGTGATTCAAATGGTTATATTAAAACATATGAATTGTATTCAACACACCTAAGCCTAAATTATTTATGGACAAGTGGGGACACCTCTAATTTTTATAAGGCTTATTTATTGTAGGGTTCTACATGCATGTTTAGCCTATTATATTATCTATGGAAATTTGTAGGTTATTTGGAATTAAAACACCTTTGTTGCATCTATTTTACTATATCAAACCATTTTTAATTAGAATGACTTATTTTAATTAAAATTTTAATGAAAATTTTGGGAATCTTATTATGTATGACAAGTATTAGGAATTATCATTATTCAAGTTTACTTATTCAACATTATGAGCATTTTGGTCTTCAAAAACTTTTCATTCAACAACTTTAGGTTGGAATATTTTATTCAAGATTTTGTGTTTAAAAAATTTTGTGTCAGTAAATTATATTTCCTATCCCCTTATTTGATAACTTTCATTTGACAACTTTTATTTGAGAATTTTTATTCAAGAACTTTTGTTCAAAATGTTGGTCTCTGGTAACTTTCTCTTTGACAACTTCCCCTTTCACTCCTTTTACCCTTTCAAAAAGAGAAGAACCATTTCACCCCTTCAAATGAGTAATAATATTACATGGCATGTCTACTAGGACAAGGTGGTCAAGTTCAAATTAAATGAAGATTATAAGATTGGAGACATTGGTGATTAGTGGTACATGAATTCAACTTGAATGTTAAAAGGTAATAACATCGAGCTGCTATCCAACTTCATATCCATTGATGATCAATGAGCTCAAATGTATACTGCCTTCTAAGTATTCAAGACCCAGTTATGTTTAATCAAGCTAAAATTTACATAAGACTGCCTAACTACTATTATAGTGGTCCAAATACTTGTCAAAACTAAGAAATAACAATGTCATCTTTATCTAGAGTATACAAAGAAGCCTATATGGCAACCAAATTTTATATAAAGGATTCAACATAGTATATGGATTTAATTTTTGACTCTTATGTATTCAATGACACCTATGCCAATTATTAAACTCTATAGGTGGTTGTAGAAAGAATTGACCCATTCACATACAAGGAAGACATCTCTATATAATAATGATAAGTATAAGTTGAACTAATTCCATTCAATTTCTAAGCACTTGCACTCCACTATGATATTTCTAAACCTAAGGTCGTGCCATGTCTTGACCTATTATGTGACTTGTTCTTCTAGGGAAGGATTACAGATGGTGGTTTCCTCCTCTATGCCAATAATAACACCATCATCACCTATATATCATGTGAATAATTTCAAATGTATTTACATTTTCAATTCCAAGATTCCATGTTTTATTTTCATAGTTTATCCTTCTGGAAGAAAAGTAACAATGTAGAAAAGATAGTGAACAAATGGCTTCTCTCTAGAGAAACCTTTTCTCTCAAGAATAAGAATCTTGTACCTATCACCAAATTCTAGATGGGAATTCAAATTGGTATGGCACTATTGAACTTCCTATATGGTCACTTGATAATCTATTTCCTTCACTTAGAATGGGTACCATTTATTGACTTGTTGATCACCTTAGAGTGCACATTTACATTAAGAGAGATTATTATTGCCTGATTACATGAACTGATATTGCATAAGGATAGGAGGCCCCAAGGTGGAAAATTTTACATGATGTCATACCTAATTGATGATATCATGGGTACTATTTGAAGACATAATCAATCTCTCTAGGACCCACATCTTGAATATATCAAAAACATGAATTATGATGTCCATTCATCTATTCATATTTATGCCTATACAAGGAATATATTGAGGATTGAAAAATATATGTATCCCTAGGTTTGGTGGGAAATCCATGAGGAAAATATTCAAAAAATATATAAAAATATCACAAATTCACTCATGTCTTTGGGTGACTACTAGTTATATCTAAGTTATACCATGATAATGGTCATTGGGTATAGGGTCGATCCTTAATGCCTCCCAAAATATGTCCCAAACAAGATGGTTGAGCAAGAAATTACCTATTAATTATGGAAGGGTATTGATGAAAATTTAACCAAAAATAGTAAGATCACATTTCATGGCTCTCATCTTATGATTAGATGTGTTACACCTTTCATAGTCCCTTTAGAGAAGCTAACAATGCCATGAAAGCCTATACTTTGGTTACCTTTCCCCATAGAGATTAGGACCCCGATGGAAAAATGCAACAACATGTTAATAATATAGGTGTTGAATATAATAATGATACCTATGACAATAATTTCTTATTTCTCAATGCAAAAAATGATGTAGAAGTCTTAGAAAGGGATAGGATAGATGTGATAAATGGAGACTTGCTAAAGGTAATTCAAGCAGATCCTTCCATCACACATAATCAATCACAATATATAATCCCACCACTTGGAGGATGTACCTCTTAATTTTTTTGGAAGAATAGACCTCTCCAGTAATTATAAGATCAAAGTCATAACCTCCAAAATCTACTAACCATGATGAAAAATGTAGATCAAGAGTAGGGTGAAGGGGTAAATTAAGTTGCTACAACACAAATAGAATACAAAAATCCTCAAGTTCAAGTACCCACATTTAAATTTAGGAAAATAAATAAGGAACATATAGAGGAGATAATTCATGCAAAGTATATATCTATTGGGAAGGAAGAGGATCCTATTTGTATAAATTCATTTAGTTTAGAAGACTTCACACTCACTATGGCAACTCCATAAACCACAACATCTAGTGTGAAAATCCCTCTTCCTACCCAAAAAGTGGGTGTTACTCCAATTAAGAAGGTAATAATATTCTATAAGAGAAAGTCCAAGGTAGGAAACCATTATATGCAATCCATAAAGGGACCAAATGAAGAAACACAACTCTTAATTGAAGGAAAACTAATAGATGAGGTAGATGAATAAGAACTATAGAATGTTAAGATTTTGAGCTTGTAAAGACTCAAAAGAAAGGTACTACTCAAGAATGACCAATTAGGTAAGGGTTTTCTACATATTACTCCCTTAGGTCACTCTCTTGTAATAACATTACCATTTAACACATGTTTTCCTATTATTTCCTTACCATCATCAAGACCTATCTCCACATTCATTTTTACAACCATTCCTTTGGTTACCACCTCTATTACTATCACTACTAGCCAACCCAACACCCAATTTACATCATCCTCAACTCAATTGAGTTTTCCCATGTCTTCCTTAGGATTAATTTAGATCATGATAATGGTGGACATTGAAAAATATCCATGGAAGAAGACTATCTACATTCTCTACCCAATGCCACATTTTTGGAATGAAGACTAGTCAAAAATAATATGGCCTTCCATGTCAAATATAGTTCTTGAGACTAAGCCTTCAAATACACCTAGATAGAGGCACTATAATTAGACCCATCATATTTGACACTTCTAAACTAGGCTAAAGAACTAGGAACATTAACTTTTAAAAGGCCATACCTGAAGATAACTAAGTTTACCACTATGAGATAATTATTTGATAAGTATACTAGCTCTATCAAAAGGGTGAGGAAAATAAAGGTAGAGAACAATATTAGGTGAAGCTTGATTTTAGAATAAAGAGAATAAGTATATTCTCTTTGAAAGAGATAGGATAGAATAATAGGTTAGTCTCATTTCATTTTAGACTTTAAGTCCTATATGGAGACCTATAATGGAGCCTTGATATCAATCCATAATGGTATTGAATAGGAAAGAAAAGAGATGAAAAAAGAATTAGAAAACCAATAAGAACAAAAACAAGTCATTCATGTTCCCTCTGAAATTGATTGAGATGTTCAAAATGCAACCTTAAGGCTATATGATATATTAGACACTATTGGCTCCTTGAGGACACAATTGTCCCCTAAAATAACTCTAGTGACCAAATTATTTAAAGCTTTGAAGGAAGATGAGACCAAGTTGATATTTTTGGTTTTATATATCCCAAATAAGGATTTTAACAATTTGAACTTGATGTCATACTTAGAAGCAATAAATGTATTTAATCTAGTGGTCATCAAGACCCAATAAGAAAGGGAATGTATAACATTTTTTTATTCTTTGGTATTAAATATAAATAAATAAGAGAAGTAGGCAACAATTTTTTTGAATGAATTAAAGTTGAAAAATGCATGGGATGACACCAAAAAGTTGGTGGTAAGGACTATTTTTGATCTAATGCTAAAACATGCCTAAATTAACTTCAAGTAGAGTTTATAAGGTTTAAAATTAGAAGGAATAAAATTTAAGTTATATGAGGAAGAAGGCTACTGAGGTGGTGATCTTTTGGGTTGGCTTTAGAGCCATAAAATATGAACATGTAAGGATAATAGCACAAGTAAATAGGGTGAATAGACCATTATTGATATGATCATATAATGGTGAAACACACTATTGGATATAAAAACTATCAAGATTTTGAGGACAAGAATAAGTTTAACTTCACTCCATATACTAGTTAAACAACCAAAACTCTAGCTAGTGTGCTAGTTCTAACACCACCTGCATCTACCAATTTAGCCACCTAAACTCCATCTGTGACCAAATAATAGATATTTTGATAGTAATCATGTATGCAATTTTTTCATGTATTATTTATTCATAATAACTATGGCTAGTTATTCCTCATGACATTCATGTTATAATTAACTAAAGTGTTTTTTTGCAGCATGCAAATGTTTCATGACTATTGTAATAAGTAAGTTGTAAGATGCAATTTTGAAAAGTAGAATTGAACATAGGTTTTGTTTAATCAAAAATGTAATTTGAAGATTTATTACACTTTGAATATGAGGAGACCCCTTCCCCAAGTATTTAAATACATGTAAAACTATCTTTCAAATATTTGGACTTTTGATCAATATAGGAAAAATTCAAGTCATTGATTGTCATGCAACTATGTTGGTTCTTTATCTTCCCTTTTATATGTTAAGAGTTTAACTTCTTTGTTTATGTCAATTCAGTAATGTTAAAGTGTGTAAATTCTATGGATAATCTTGGTTTTTTTCATTGATATATATATATATATATATATATATATATATATATATATATATATATATATATATATATATAAAATCATATATGTAAAATATCTATTAAAAGTTAGTAAATTTCATTGACTTTGAGCAATTAGTTTAGACTATGTTGATATTCTAAGGTGTTGAGGAGTATTTCTTTTTGGTATAGTCTTCTAGGTGTGTGTTGTGGCTATTATAGATATCTTCCTAGTTTGAACTATAATCTCTCAACTAAGGGTGTGTAGCAACTACTCTAAAGAGAGAAACCTTTAGTTAAGACCACTAAGTTTTCTATACCTACTTCCCCAGACTGCTTGACCATGTTTATTCATGAGTGTGAAATAGCTACAAATGGAAAAAAATTGTTTTGGAGATCCTCCTCAACTAATGAAACAACCTTGGAAGTTATCCTTTCATAACATACGACCTTATTCCCTGCCTTACCTTTCCCTCTTTTTTTGAGTTTCTTTTGAGTTTTACCCATCATAGGATAATTCTCCACCCAGCCAACTCACTCAATATTTTCTTTCTTTCAGATTTTAAATGTCCATCCATATAACTAGTAGAATAAAATAAATATTTAACCTACTATTCCACCAACTAGTTTTTTAAGTACATACCTGCAACTCATGCCCTAGATTGGAACTTAATTTCCATAGAGATCCTAAAATGTTAGAGTCTACCTTGTTCAAGTTATGTGGTGTGCATATAAACCACATCAACAATATGATCGTAATTTATATTTAGATGAATTTAAAGTTTTTTCTTATTGTCCATAGGAAGCCATTCCTTCATATCATGCCATGGGTTATACATACATTCCTCCCATCACTAATATAATTGGTTAGGTACTTTCATTATTATTTATACATATCTTCCTTTTTTCTTACTTTTTAATTATTATATCCCTTATCCAAACATTATTCTAGACTTTGGCTTTATTTTTCACTTTGGTTACTCTCCCTCTTGAATTTTCAATAGATTAAAACAATCCAAAATAATAATATTTAAAATTATTTTAATTTTCATTATTTCTTACTATCTCATTCCCATTATGTTACAACTTCCTTTGCACTTACATAATCACATATATTTATATACATTTTCCATGATCACACATATTATTTTCCCTTAGGATCATTAACTTCCTTATCCACATTGATATAGTTTTATTAACATACATTAGGAGTACATGGCTTGATTACCTTCTTATCATACTATGCTTTATCACCTTGTTGTGGATTCTTCAAATTCCTCCCTTTCCTATATTATTGAAATATAACTTCTTAAAAATTTTCAAATATTTTCAGTTCAAATATTTCAAAAATATTCACATATTTAAATAATTTATAAAAATTAAATTACTTTTAAGAAATTCAAAATTAGGACCTAAAGAGCATTTTAAAATTTTAATAGCTTGCTTATCTACATATGTTGTTTATTTCATCTAACTAGATAATATAATCCATATTTAAAACATTGTACTTTTGACATGATAGACTTAGGACTACTAAAATACTATTTAGGTGTTGAGTTTTTGCAAGGTGATTGTTTTGTACTCATTACATGGTTCATTGATGTTGGGCTTCCCTTTTTACCCAACAACCTTGTTAATTTGGGGGCATATCTTCATTATATATGAATAATTCAACATGTTTTTATCTATCCACAAAATTTATGCCATGTCAACCTATATGTCATACAAATGTTTTTGTATTCACTCATTATTTTTAAATTATATTACATGGAAATACTATTTTCTAACAAATTTCATTGATACATATGATGAAGTATACTAGTCTCATTTGGTCCATGTTTCTTTCTTGGTTTACCACATGATAAAGTAGAATTTTTTTACTTATTGTGTGTATTACTTGGACTTATATGTGAAATATATAAATATTATTTATTAAATGGTATTATAATACCATTTGTATGCAACCTTTGGTTTTGTCTATTTATATGACAATTACATGTCCCATGTATGTGGCCTTTGGGCCTTATGTGTGACATTATATGAAAATTGTGTGACATTATAAAACATTACTTGTATGATCATTGATTGTTACTATAGTTCCATGATTCATATAATTCATTCCTTATACTCTCTTACTTTTAATATTATTCCATGATACATGTAATGTAAATAATTCTTATGTGCTTCAATGTTATATCTATCTAACACATGATTCATATATGATTCAATTTTATATTCAATAGTATGATGCAATCCAATTCAAATTTTGAAAGTGATATTACATGATTATATAGTTTACGTATGATTTATTTTAAAATAGGTGACTTGTAGGATACATCTCTCATCTCAAAAGAGGGGCATCACAATGGGATTTTATTGATAATTAAAGTCTCATGAGCAATAAATTTTATATTTATGGAAATATCTAGTTTAAAAATTATGTCATTATTCAGAATTTGGGGGCATGTGACATGTATGCACACTCATTACTATATTTAATTAAATATAGATTCAAATATACTTTAAGCATAAGCATGAGCATGTGAAAAATAATTACAAGTTTTAAATAGTTAAAATTACAAGTTTTCAAAATAGTTACAAGTTTAATTAACATTCAAATATTAATTTAGTATAGTACATGGGGTATTGTATTCATTAAAATTTAAGTTAATTCATGTAAATTTAAAATTTATCAATTTTCAAAGTTTCAAATAGAATCTAGATATATCTGTAGTGGTGTGATTCATCTTCATGTTGCAATTGGGCCACACTAGAATATAGTGACACTCAACATCTATGTTTACACTTTTTCTATGTA
>JARHVA010004043.1:1370000-1410000 GCA_037957365.1 Torreya grandis
ATAAATAGTATTCATATATAAGCATATATTTAAACATAGTGTGGGCCAAAATAGTGTGCATAAAAACATAGAGAGTATTTTAAGGAATGACTACGTAGAAATATGAGGTCCATTTCTAGGCTTCATCATAGAGACATCATCGATAACCCATTGAAAGTGCCAACTACCAAAATGGTTAATCTTTGACAACAACATTAAGAGAGATATTTAACCTTTGTTTTAGGTCTAAGTAGATGACAAAGTAGTTATAGATAATTTCAAGGTATAAAGACATATTCTATGAGTTATGTAAAACCAAAATAATATAATTACATTTATCTCCTCATTTGTCAATTCTAAATTAAAATAATGAAATATCTAGGATATCATTTTAAAATCAGATCAGTGCATTATTTCCATATTTTAGATTATTTGGTTATCTCTAGTTTTACAATATTTCATATCCTTTAAACCTAGTATAGATAAAAATATGGTGACCCTAATCATTATTTTAACACAAAAATGATATGCTCCCTCCTACACTAGGGTCTTAATTTTTATTTATATTTGAGATCTATCTCTTATTAGGGTTTGAATTTCAAATTTCATTTCTAATTTCTCCTAAAAAAAACTTGAACATGACTACAATGGATGATAATTTTTTATATTTCTCAATTCAAGTCATGATTGTAATAGTTTCATGTATCTTTCATAAATTATATGCCTCCCATCTATGCATGTACCCAAAGTAGATAGTGTATATCCATGAGTTGACTAATTTTCAAATTATATTCAAAAAGAGTCTCTAATGTGCACCCCATGTAGGAAATCTCCATCACAAAAGCATAAATGGTGATTAGGATCAAATGTTTAAAGTAATTGATCTTTAGATTATGCACTCTTATTCAAAATATTGCTTATGCCTTCATGATGAAGCCTCTCACGAATTCACAAAATCCCACCTCTGCATTCTCATAAATCACAGACTATGATCTATGTTGTGCACATAATATTCATAGGCTAACATTTACCCCAAGTATAAAGTAAATACTTGAGAAGACTATTTAAGGGGGACTTGGCATAAAAGGGTAAAAATTCATGCAACCCTATAAAGGAATTCTAGATATACGCCCTTCACCTACTCATGGCTCACTGTGAAGTATAACTATGAAACCTTCAGTGCATAGATATCCCTAAAAGGCATAAGGTAATGATTCTCATCAAATTTGTAATAATGATGTGGTAGTTCAAGGGAGACCCATGTATTGACTAACAAGTGGAATCAAGGTATAAAGAGGTAGTTGGAAAAGTAGTGAGCAACATTTAAAGCCTTGCCAGAATAAGTAAATACATAAGTAGATATCAAAAATTAGAAAATGATCACACACTACCCATCTAACTATTCCAAAGATATTTCACTCTTAGACATGTATGTGGATCTAGGAAGAATCCTACCACAACTCCTACATTTGAATCACTAGACATAATTTAAGAAGTATGGGTATAGTGATGCAATAAAATTAAAGGAATGTGTCTACCAACCTAAAAGGGTGAATTAATTGTAAAAGGATTGATCACTTATAAATTCCTTGTTCTTCATTTTAAGAAGGGTCAACATATCTAGGCAACCTCACACCACCAAAATTTTCCCTCTAAGATCACTTCTATTGGCTAAACCTTGCATGTTAATGAGAATTAAGTTCACCTCTCTCTATTCTTCTTACACTCTATGTGTTATTTATGTTTGTTGATATTTGTCTATGGGTAGTGTTCACCCATCTCATCACTATACATTCCTAACACCTTTGTTTAGAACTCAAAACTAATGTGTAGGTCATATATTTTGCACATTTAGGTATGTGTAGACATTATCTATGGATCATTCATCATCTATTTCAGTGTTACACTTTATTCCCACACCTCTATGCAAAACACTTATGAATTTTAAGTGTCCTTGGTGTATTTTTTTATAACACCTTATTCTCAATCATTTTTAGTGTTTTCATGGTAGTATGAGTGCTCACTCTATTCTTAGTGTATTTCCCTTTTACCTTTCAAGAAAATTCTTACCTTATCCATCCCTTTTCCCTAAAAAAATCTTAGGTTTAGATTAGTAGTAGATTTACCTTTATGAGTTTTAGGTCTGTGTACTGGTATTAAATCATGTGAAATTAGGATATAAGGAATCCAACATACTTTGGAGTCTTTTCCTAAGGAGGACAAGGGTCACACACCTTGGTTATGTTCCCATCATTGTAATGAGACAACTTATAATCTACATGCAAATATGAGTGATGACACTTCTATGCCCAATGTTAAACACTTTTATGGCATGCATAAGGCATTTATACTATGTACCCTACCAAAAAATCTTCTACACTATAGACCATCCATGGGTGCACATTTTGAATGAAAATAGTTTTTGGCATGCCTAGTGGGACTAATTTAAAGAAATAGACAAGGAAATAATGCTAACCTTAGCTAACAAGTGTTGAAAACACTTAGTAAGAAAACCTGGTGACTCCAAGCATTTTTAGTTCATAAATATCATCTCCTATCTACATGTCAAGACAAATTAGATCATCTACAAAGGGTATTAATTTTCATTTCATTAAACTTTCAACAGCCTATAAAAGGATAAGAGTAAGAACATCTTTATCTCCTTTTAGGAGAAGGATTAGTCTAAGGTAGTCATCTCCTAGAGCTCAGTCTACACCCACATTTAGGATATTCCATACACTTAGAGGGAGACTATCCCATATCACATTCATGTTTGTGTAAAGAAATCAACTATTTAAAACTTTCATGGAGGCAGTCCATTGATTCTTGGCTAATATGATGACATTCCAGTCATAGTCCTCAAAAGTTTATCCTACTTTATTGGTGAGAATGTAACTTCCCCTATGAATCATATTCAAGATATAATGAATAGCTGCTCTATGCACCATGTCACTAAATATAATGTCATAGTCAAGGTACTTTCCTCTTCCTTCAAATGCAAAGTACTTCAATGATACCATGGCTTGAGACCAAATTTTATTCACAACTAAAATGAACTTAGGGAAGAACTATGAAATAAAATTAAGGACCAAAATGACCACTTGTCTCTAATAGAGTAGCTAAAAAATATATAGTGATCCCCACATAATATGATGGTTGATTTCAACTTCAAGTTCTAGAGAGTCTGGCATAGGATACCACCCTTATGTAAGCCATCCTGCAACACTACATTTTTATATTTTTTTAAATCTCTTAATAGTGATATAGCTATGATGTTTCAATCCAAAGGAGGCACAATATTACCCAATGCCTATGAATTTATTTTGCATTTATAAAATTATTTGATCAAAGCATGGAAAATTATGCCTAGAACCCCCATGCCTTTATTCATAGATCCTCCTCTTAGCCAACTATCTATGTAGCCTATATTAGTACCTATCCTCACCATAATGATCCCACCAACTTCATCTATTATTTCTCCTAATGAATTATACAAGGTTAAATTATTAATGTAAATATTTGGAAATTATATTATCACCCTTAACAGGTAGCAAGTGTAATATCTTAGGCCTCATCAACCCTTCAATCAATAATATCAATCAAGAAAACCTCTTTACTAAGGTGGCATGCAAACAAAAAATCAGCTCACATATAATAGATAACCTTATGCACAAAAATTTAGTGTCACTGATGCCTCTAGATCCCTTGTACCTATGTAAAATAATATTGAATAGGATCCTGAATGGTGTTTCCCATGAGGCCAATTGTATAGTCAATCTATATCCACAAATGGAGCCATGAACCAAGCACTCATGTTGAAAAGTTTGATGTAACCTCAAGAGAAAATGAATACCAAAACTCTACATGAAGGAGAGATTCAAGTACCAACATAGCAACAAGATGGGTCTACTCTCATCAATTGGAAAGAGGATAACTTAAACTACATGAATTAGAATGGTGCATCAAGTGGAGAAAACACTGCAATTTATTTTAATACAAGTTTCAAAAGGAGAGAAATAGAGCAAGTCATACCAACTTTGGTTTTGTCACCTTTAACCTCCCAAATCACTCACATAGGTACACAAGCCAAGGTGCTTTCACAACCTTTAGTGTGCATAGAACATGATACACAAAGAGAATAACTACCTTAGACTAGTGTGAAAATATGGGAAGAGACTAGTTTTTAAAAATCATAGTCAAATTGATCTTAGATTCCATTTAATATAGTCAAATAGATGAAGAAGATGAGCCTCAATATAACCATGTGGGTCACTCTTATTATTTTAGATAAAAGGAATTTATTACAAGATGCTCTAAAAATATTTCAAGAGTGTAAAACATCCCAACTTATGCCTTCCATCTCTACAAGTTTATGGCATCCCAAAGTAGAATAAATGAAAGTGTGGAGTATCACCAAGGCACCTTCATTCTACATCTCCTTGATCATCAATTAACATCTAGTATATAATTACATGATTGATGTAGGTGCAAACAACTTGATGATGATAGAGAAAATCACAAATACACTCAAAATTGTATATTCCCCTATTTCAAAAGAAGTGGTCCAGGTGGATGGCATAATAGCAAAAACCATGGGAATAATCAAAGATTTGAATATTATAGTACATTATTTCCCAATCCTCTTAATTATATAGGATATCTTAGTCATAAACTTACCTCTACTTTACCATCTACCTATTAAGAGACTTCATTACAAATATGGGTGGATATTTATCTTTAGATTGGTTATGTATGTTATTCAAAACTAGATACAAGACTAAGGTGACAATAAAGGATGAACCTATATTAAAAATCCATGTTGAACCATATTATTCTATCCTAGTTGCATTAAAATACATAATGTTTCATTAGGAAGAGAATTTGATTCTCTATGATGCTTAATAGTACTTGAAGAGATCCCAAATTATTTATTGGATGACTGGGCACATGAACATTTTGAGTGTGATCCATATGATAACGTGGAGGAGATAAGGCTAGGTATTTACTACATTATAAAGGATAATTACATGATACCTAAGATCTTAGTCATAAGAAAATCCTAAGGGTACATTTCAATTATACTTCAATGGTTATCGAAGTAAAAATGGCATTAGAGTTGGTCCAATGTTAGACTCTCCTCAAAAGAAGAAATATTGCTATGCCTTTAGATTGTATTTAATTTTCAAGAATAATGATACAAAATATGAGGCATTGATCTAAGGTCTTAAATTTGTATAAAATAAAGGAATCAAGACACTATAGGAATTGGGTGATAGCGAACTAGTTAACTAGGTTAGAGTGTGGAGAATAACCAAAAATGTCTTGATGAAAGATTATAAGAATAGAGTATGGGATATGATTGAGGGATTTGATGTATTCAATATTATTTACATACCAATATCATAGAATATAGGCGATTATAGACTTGTAATCATAGGTGTGAAATAGACATCCCATGTAACATGAAGAATGAGTTTGAGAAGCTTGTTAAGCTTGTAATTAGATTGGTAATCCCTAAAAACATAGAAAATTTGTAGGTTTTATAGATCAATGAGAATATTATCAGCTTCCTACAAGATGAGGTGGAGTACTATGCCAATAAATAAGCATAGATACAAGACCAACATAAAGATCAAGTTGTCTAATTATAGGAAAATAAGTCTCCAAAAGGGTTAGTCACCCTAAAAAACATCTTCAATTTTGATGATCAACTCAAAGGAGAAAACTAAATCATGACAATAAAAGAGGTCTCTTTGCAAGTAACTATTTTTGAAGGAAATATATTAAAAGATAGAAAGGTATGATCCCCACCATAAATTAGGATCATTATTAAACTTAGTACGATATATGATGGTATCTTTGCATTGATATATAAGGACCTTAGAGGATTTGATATAGGATTAGCATAACACATAATTGAGCTTGACCCTCACACATAGCTTGTCCACCAAAATTAGAGGCCTATCAACCCAAATATTGAACTATTGTAACATGGAATTTCATCCTTGTAGAGGAGTTCTTCAGGCTCCTACACTCCTAGTCACAATATTGGGATAACCTCAGGATGTGGGTTTCTTATGGTAATATTGAACCTTTGAAGAAGGCCAGATTCCTCTTGATGGATCACCTAAACGAGAGGTACTACTAAGAAAAGGGTTAGAAATGGGGAAATATGAATCTTAATAAAGTTAATGAGGTGATTCACTAAATTATAATGAGACACTCATATCCTTTAACCCACACTAAATTATCATAAGACAATATTAGCTCACATAATCTAACAAACTAGCTAATTGCATAAGTATTTCATGAACTAGGTTCACCAAGTAATCAATGAAGCAAAGAAGAATTCTAAGACTCATAATAAGCATCCATGAATGAAAACAAAAACATAAGTTCAGACTTATAAACATATTGAAAACACCATATAAGAGGAAAGAAATAAGAATAATGGCCTAGGAGGAATCTCCTTCACAAGGTCATCATGCACACACTTACTAAAAAACTAGTTAAAGGCAAAATATAGGTAGAAATTGTCTTATTGCATCAAGAGGTAGTTATTAAATTTTTTGACAAGGTCTATCCTTATCAAATGAGAGTCTCTTTCTCTTACTTTAAAAATCAAATAATCTATCTAAAATCAGAGAAAGAGAGAGTTATAATGGTGAAGAAAATGGGAGATATAGAGAAATGAGAAAGAGAGAGGAGCACACCATCAGAGAGAAATAAATGAGATACCATTAGTATTAAATTAATGTGTAACCACATTTTGATCCAATTAAGACTAATCCATCATAGACAAATTAACCTTTTTTCATCCCAATAACTTTCAAGCTTTCTCATTGGTTGAGAAACATAGTAGAAGACAAGAATGTGTTTAGGAAAATGATTCATGCTCCTGCTAAGAACAAAAACCTTATATCCCCATTGAAAATATATTAAATTATCAAACTACCCTTTACAACCACCATATCTGTATCTTAGGACTCTATGCCATCTTCTAATTGACCTGCTTATGGGGACAAAATCCTTATATCTTTTAATCTGATAGATCCATGACTATATTTATTTTGAGTGGCTGTAAGTACCTATTTTTTGAGGAGATAACCATGGAAATAGAAAAGACACTCATTTATATTCCATATCTCCTCCCTAATTTAATATCAAAGTATAGGTCTTACTATATATGAAAACCAATACATATATTGTTTTTCTTATAATCATCATGTTAGTGAAAAAGCCTATAAGTTGCATAGTCTTGTCTTTGAAATATATTAGGTTTAAGAAAAACTATTCTACCTTTGAACCTTATGAGGTCAAATATATTATTTTATAATATAATCTCATTCAAATAATGATGATCATAGTGATGAAACAATACTACAACCCCAAAATATGGGCTCTATAAGTTCTAAATCTTTAAACTAGAGATTAAGACTGAGCTTTAAATGGTGATGAAACTTCATAATTAACCATCATAAATATGTTACTATGTATAATTTAATGTTTCTTGACTAAGATCTAATGGTGGGATATGCCCTTTGAAATATTTACCATGGTGTGACTTGAATCATATTTGTTTCCCATTTGAAGTTTCTTTGCTTCAAATTTTAATATTAGACATTGATCTTGATATAAGCTCCTTGATCATGACACTTATCATATATTTTCTCTTTCTATGGACCCCACAGATGAATATCCACATAGTTACCACTTTTGTGCCATGTGGTGGCCTCACATTCAATTTGAGCTAATTGACTTCTTGACTTTGCTCATGCTATCGATCTTATTTTGAAAAATTTGAATGTGCACAATTTATTTGTTCAACATATACTATGGTCATGAAACTTATCATCTCCATGTTCATCCTTAGGATGTTTGGACTTGATAACATTTCACTCATTGTTGATCCAATTTTATATGATTAACACATGCTCCATTGATATATCTAGACCCATTGACTTCCTTATCACCCATACACCATTAGATCTTAACTCGAGATGCCATGATTTAGACACTTGACAACTTCATATTCATCCTCAAGAACATTTTAATATAAATGGTTACTTCTCATGGATTTAACTTGATGTCCCCATGCATGTCCCACTATACTAGTTCAAATTTTAATGCTTATATCTTGAGACATAAAACTCATCAAGATACCAAATTTGCAAAGGATGTTTATGGGACCAAAAACATCATGTCTATGCATTCTTTTAACTCTGGTTAAATTCCCAAGTGTATTTATCAAATGTGTAACAAGAATGACCTATTTTGTTCCTGTATAATGTGCCATGATGGTTTAGTTCTTCTAAGGTCACTAAATTCATGTGTAATATTGCTTAAAGTGTTTCAAAATCTTGAAAATGACAAGTGACATTCTTTAAATATGTTTGCTCTCTTTTCCATCAGATCACTTCCTCAATAAGATTCTACTCAGCTTCTTACACTACACTAGGACCTCTAGAACACTACACTACATCTAAGCAAATATTTGCATGTAGGCCAAAATTGGCCAACATTTTTGGTGACATCTTGGGATTGCATGCCTGCTATGTAAAAGACTAGTAGCCTTAAACTATCCATTAGGCATGGAGTCTCAAGTCTTTTCTCTTAGATAATTATGAAAATTATATAAGGATACCCCTTTTTGTAAAAATTCTCTTGAAGCAAAAGGACAAAATAAATAAAAACAATATTGTTCCTTAGGAATTTATGGAAAGTAACACATAATAGAAATAAATGTGCACATGTCACTTAGAGGAAAACATAAAAAATTATTATAACATGTACAATATTATACAATAACTACAAACTCTTCTAATATCAAAGATTTAAATGAATTCCATTTATTGGGATGTGTAATACCTCTCCATCTAGTTGGGCAAGCTAGAAGTCATTATGTTGTTTACACCCATGGATTAAAGAAGGGTCACTCCACATGCTGTCAAAATTGGTATGGTTGACTAACTTGTCCTTATTTGAGTCCTACTTAAGGAATATATCCCCTTATTTGAGGTCCCTTGCTATGGATCTCTTGTCAAATGATTTCTTAACCTAATATTGATATGACTCTAATTTATTCATTGCAAAGTCCTTGGTTTAATCAAGATCCATGAGCTCTACCATCCTCACACTCATAGGTTCACTCTCCATCAACTCAAGTTGATGGGATAACTCTAAATTAGGTAGTTCAAGAGAATTGGGAAATTTGGATTCCCTCCCACATACTAAAAAAATGGTGAGTTACCAATGAAAACTTTGGGATTCACTTTATCAGCCCATAAGGTTGTCTTTAGATTTGTGTGCCATACTCTTTGATTCTCCTCTATAGACCTCTTGATAATCCTTATCAGTTTCTTATTTGTGGACTCTATTAGTCCATTACCTTAGGGGTAGTAATTAGAGGATGTGATAAGGTAGTTACCCATCTGAAGTGACCATTCAATTGTCCTTATGCCAAAAAATGCTAAGGCATTATCTAAAATTATTGTGGCTGGTACATCAAACTTGGTCACTATGTTGTCATAGAAGTCCAATACTACTATTTCATTAGCTTCATTAAGGGCAATTACTTTCACCCCCATGGTGAAGTAGTTAGTATTAGTGATCATCCATTTGTGTCATCCACTGGAAGGTGTATTGATCATTCTTATGAAGTCTAAAACCCACTACATGAAGGGCTATTCCACCTAGATTGGGTTGAGAGGAAGGGTTACCAATATTTGCTTTCCTATAAAAAGATCATAATTTTGACATTTTCTAACCCATGAATATGAATATTTGAAAAGGGTAGGCCAATAATAACTATCCCTTAATGATTTTTTTTGTTGTCATCCTTAGATCAAAATGGCCTCTTACATGCCCATCATGAAAATGCTCAAAGAGCTTTGTCACTTGATTATTATATATGCACTTAAGAAGCACTCCATTCAAGTCTTTTCTAAATAAAATCCCATCAAATAATACATAAGTTATGGGATGGATTATAAAATACCTTCTCTTTTCTCTATCTATACCTTGGGGGTATTCACCTATCATCAATAATTGTGTCATTTCTTGAAACCAATTGGTGTGAGGTGGAGGGGCATCTACTTGTGATTTATCATGTGTCACCAAGACATATTCTTTATCTTCCTAAATGTCATTAACCATATGCTCACATAAGCCTTTACCTCTTACTTGCTTTGTGACCTTGATATCATGTCATACTCCATGATTTTGGTAATCTATCCAACTCTCTTCTCATTCAAGTCTTTGTTGAGAACAAAATCCCTCACTCTAGAATGAGACAGCATAAGATGAATATTCATATTAGAAAGCATTGGTATGAATTTTTTGAGGCTTATCAAAGCTATAATAACTTAATTTTCTACCAAAGTGTACCTTACCTCATATCCCTTTACCCTTTGACTAATAAAGGTAATTGGTTGCTCAAATCCTTCACCATTCTTCTGCATCAGCATAACTGATATACTATCAACATTGGCAAAGGTATACAATATGAAATCCTTTGAGAAATTATGATTCATGAGTGAAGGTGCTTGGGTAATGGCTTGCTTGATTGCCTCAGATTTTGTTTCACCTTCATTTGACCAAGTCAACACATAGATCATCTTTATCTTGGTAGTGATAGGTTTGACCACATTTGCAAAACCAAGAATAAACCTTCTCACAAATTTTATTTTCCCAAGGAAGCTCTGGATTCCTTTTTTGTGCTTAGGTAAAGATAATGATAATATAGCACTAATTCTATCAAGGTCAATGGATAATCCCTAATTTGAGATAATGTGACCCAAAATTTTGCCTTTATGAACAAGAAACACACATTTGTTGGGATTTAAAGAGATCCTAAATTCCCTGCATATTTCAAAGATCAACCTTGGGTGATCTATGCACTCACTATCCTTCTTGGAGAAAACTATGATGTCATCCAAGTAGACCAAAACCATCTGATTCAATAACCCTTGGAAAGCCATGTCCATTACTCTTTTAAAAACTGCCTCAACATTTGATAATCTAAAAGGCATTTTTTGGTAAGCATATGTGCCCCACTTTATGGTGAAGGTTGCCTTATATTTATCTTCTTCTCTTACGAGTGCTTGGTTGTATCATGAATACCCATCTAAAAATGAGAAGCATTATAAATTAGTAACTATCTAAAGGAATTGTTCAATAGATGACAAGTGGTAATGATCCTTCAAGGAGATACTATTCAAATCCCTAAAGTCCACACATAATTTGTTTTCCCCATTTTTATTCATTATAGACACTAAATTGGATACCCATGAGGAGTGCTTAATGGGAAAGATGATATTGGATTCAATCAATTTGGTCAACTCTTTCCTCATAAGCTCTTCAATTTTGGGATTTATAGGTCTTTATTTCTACCTGATAGGTTTGGCATCAACCTCTAATTATATAGTATGATGGGCTAGATTGGGATCAAAACCTTTTATTTCACTGTACTCCCAATCAAAGATGTTTACATATTCTCAACAAAGCTCAATGAAATTATGCCTTTCAGAATTAGTGCTTACCTTCTTGAGCTTGAAAATATTATCTTTGAGGATAATAACTCTTACATAGTTCTTTCCATTGGTTGACATTACTACTTTATCTCTCCTCATATGTTCTCCTTCATATAAGAGACCTTCAAGAGTGACCAACTCTTTAGGAATATTTTTATATTTCAATTGAATAGTTTGATCCTCATAATGATGTTGAAATTTATCTTGGTTTAATGAGGAAAAAATCTAATTCCTACTATAGTAAATAACCAATCTATTTATCATTGTTAAAGACATACTAATGAGCTTCATTGTCTAGCACTTATGGTTTTACCACCACTTTGACATGTGGCTTCACTTTTCTTCTTTTCAACTCATTGGGGATATCATATTGGGATCCCAAAATTTCCAACCTATTAAAAAGTTGATTATGGTTCCTTAACACTACATAAATGTTGAAGGCCTCAAAATCCTCAATTAGGTCCCACACTCTATTCTTATAAGATCTCATCAAAGGATTATTTGTGATGTTTTTGACTCTAACCTGATGCACTATCAACTCACTATTCCCATACACTTGTAATTACTTAATTCATCTCTTACTATCCCACTGAAGGCCATGGATAAGACCCTCATACTTTGATATATTTCAAGATATATTTAATTCAAACTTATAAGAAGATAAATACTTATAATTTGAGGGAGATACTAGTATTGCACCTACACCTACCCCATGTTTTCTCTTTGATCCATCAAAGAATAATTTTCATAGACCACTAACATCTTCTTATGGCCTAGTGAGGGATGACATGGATTTAATATCCTCATACAAGAAATAGACACCCATGTACCTTTCTTTAACACCTTACAAAGGGTTAACCAAATGATTGTCATTCCATAATTCATCCAAGAACATATGAAGTATCTCCTTGGGATGATTGTTTAGTTCTTGACCAACTACGAATTCATCCTCATTAAGAATGGAATATTTTATTTTTATGCTATCTAGCCCATAAGGTTCAATTTGGAATTGTGTAATGGGCTCAAATTTGATGGATACCTTGGTCCCATACCTTTTCCTAAATTCCATGTATGACCAATCTACTACTAGATAACCTCCAATTTTTGTTGTCAATTCTCTAGATAATCATAGTGAAAAATAAGGAGGCACATGTAGAATCAACAAATATTGAGCCACTAAGACACTAGGACAAGCATATAGGGGCCAAGTTGAGACCTTTGATAGTGCCAGCTAGTTTGGTGGAAGATCTATCAAGTTGTAAAACTTCCTTAGATTGGGGTTCATACTTCGAACCAAGTTGATTTGTTATTGACATTGTCATTACTTTAGTACTTACTCCACTATCAACCATGTAATGAGAAATAAGGACTCACCAATGTTAATATAAATGTAGAAGGGAGGATGCTTGGCCACCTTACTTGGCCTCCCTTCATTTGGTCCTTTGGTTGCATTGGTGAGAACTACATTCTTTTTGCTTGGTGGTTTGTCTATAACAATGATATTTTATAAATCTTATTAAAGGATATCCATTTGTCTAGGTATGGATAGAATGTCCCACATTGACACACACACACATTGGATCTTTTCATTTGTTCCATAATTTTGATGGGTAAACCACCAACCTTTGGTTATGCTTTGGGATCCATAATTGTACCTTAGATTTATGAATTTTATGATATAAAATTAGTCCTTTAGTTCTATTTCTTGGAATCTATTGAAACATTTGGAGCAACCAGTAGATTCCTTAGATTTGATAGAAATGGAGTAGTAGTAAGAGGCTCTTTGATAGCATCATAGACACCATCCATGCTTAGTATTTTGAACCTTGTATTAGTTACCACTAGGGTGTAGGCTTGGATAGAATTAGCCTATTGGTTGGATGCATAACATTTTTTATTGTTCATAATTAACCATGGTAGCATCCAAGTAACATAGTCCCTCATTATACCATTGGCATTATGGGGGATCTTTTGGTTTTGTCATTATGGGGACCTCTATGTTTTGAGCCATAAGAGTTTGTTGTACCCATAATTAGTAGCCTGCTACCATTGATCATTTAAACCCTAATTGAGGTAAATGTTTAGGATACTGAATTGACCAAAAGATTGATTCCAAGGCATAGTCCCTTCAGCTTCTTGAATAATGTTGTTTTGGATAGGGACCAAAACATTAGAGGTACTTGTTGTATTTGAGTTATAATTATTTTGCCTAACATAATTAGGCTACCCTTGGCCTTGGCTTTTTTGTTGGCATTGACTTTGGAAATTTCCTTTTTAGGGTGGCCTATTTGCTTGATAAGATTGTTGATAAGGTTGATATAAATCTTGATAAGGCCTATTTAATTGGGCTTGCTAACTCTTCACATTGACCAACTCATTTCCAAATGATTGAAACATGCTCTTTAGCTCTTTGAATTTTTTTTTCTTAGGAGTCATTAAATTGACTAGTGGAATACTTTTCTTGATTTGGTATAGGTATGGAAACAAGTGTTGGCATAAGAGTAATGGTAGTAAGGGGAGGAACAAAAATAGGAGGTGGGTAGATTTTAAGGAATAAAGGCATTGGTGGTCTAGGTGTAAGCTTGCCAGCTTGAACTAGATAATTTTTTTCTCTGATTGCCACTTCATAAGCATTTGGTAATGTGTTTCCTCCAACAGACTAGATCATTAATAAAATATCATTATTTAAGGATTTCAAATAGTAAAGGAAAGAAAATTTAGGAGTAGGCCTAATAGATATTGGGATTCTATCCCATGTCTTTTGAAATCATGTTTTGAAATCTTGCATAACATCATGAGGATCCCCTCTTGATTATGGTTAGCTAATCTATAAGTGAAAAATGGTCACTTTTGACTTCAAATCTTTTGCACAATGCATCTCCTAATTGGGTGCATGATGTTATGGAATTAGTAGCAAGGCTTCTATACCAGTCTAGGGATTTTAACTTGAAAGAGATGGTTAACAACTTAATAGCCACATTTTTCTCATTGACATTATGAATACTGCAAAAATTGGCTACATCCATGATGTGCTTAGAAGGGGTTGTAGATTGGTCTCCTATGAAATAGGGGACACTTTTAAGAGCTCCTACTGGAATAAGGTCATACTATTGGAGATATAAAGGAATTTAGCCATTAAAAACCATAAAAGGAAAAGATTTAGGGCATACCAAGAAAATGAAAGGGGCTAACAAAGATCTTATAGAGGTAGACCTTGAAATTGGTTTGGAAGGAAATATTCCTTTATATGGATGTTTATTAGCAAATTTGAATCTTTTTACTAAGTTTAAAAGAAGTTCAACAAATTTAAAATGAATACCTATAGAAGCTAATGTTGTATTCACTTTTGGCATGAAAGATGGCTACTGATATACACTAAAATGTTGAGTGTTTCTTTTAGAGTCACCACATACTATTGCATGAAGCCATAAATACTACAGGATTGATCAAACTAGCATCAAACTTGATCAATATTCTTTGAAAGTGTGTCTAATTGGGCATGCCATAAAATTTGTAACATGTAATTTCACCCTTGTAGAGGATTTCTTCAAGATCCTCCACTCCCAATCAAAATTTTGGGACAAAATCAAAATATGGGTTTCCTATGGTGAGGTTGAACCTCTGGAGAAGGTCAGCTTCCTCTTAATGGATCACCTAAGCTAATATTATTTATAAGAACTGGGTTAGAAAGGGAGAAATAGGTATCCTAATAAAGTTAACAAGGTGATGCACCAAATTTAAATGACACACTCATATGCTTAAACCCACACTAAATTAACATAAGATAAAGTCAATACAGAGGAGGATTCTATTACCAGAACAGAAGAGACAGAGGAAAACCAGAAAGTGGTAGAGGATGACACTGTCCAGGAAGATCCTGGTGAGGACCCAACTTCTAAGAATGAAAAGGAAATCTCTGTCTAGGAAGATATTCAAAACATGGAGATGAAAATTGAAGATGGAATCAATGAGTGGGAACAAAAGAGCCATGAAGACTTATTTGAAGAATCTAGGAATAACCCAAATAAAAAGTCTGAGGATTGGAGAGGGAAGAATCAGAATGATGAAATACACACTCCTATGACTTGGGTTAATAGTAAAGCTAAGTCTTCTTCCCAATTAGATTCTTGGTTGTGTAGGGAGATCATTGATCTCAAGAAAAAAAGTGGAAACTTTGGAAGATTCTCTGAAAGCTGCTTGGAAAAAAGTAAACAACATGGAAAATTAGTTAAGCGAGATCCCTGTGAAGCTCAAAGCTTATGAAAACAACCTCTGGGAGCTAATAAAGGATAGCAGAAAGAAAATGGAGGAAGTAATGTCCAACATTTGTGCAGCTGCTATCAATATAGGTAAATGAGCCAATGAGGAGACCAAAACACTAGAGGGTCCCAGTGAAAGGACAAAGCAAAGTTCCAAAAAGAAAGATACACAAAAAGGAGCTTTGTTGGAGGTTACCACCCAGGAAACTGCTTTGAAAGAAAAAGAAGCCATGAACTTGATACTAGAACTGGATGAATAATCTGGTCCTTCTTGTTGGTTAAGAAACTGGTACTGATCTTTGTTCTTCTTTTGTTAGCTTTTGTTTATTGTACCACCAGACTTTTGTTTCTGGGTTTTGACCGGATGTATCTCTTATGGTTTCAAGACCATTCAATACCTATTTTTGCTACCTCACTGTAGTGTTTTTTAGGCATTGCCTGTGGGCTTAGTTATTCTTATTTGCTCTCTATTAAAGGGTTTTGGGGCCCCTTCAAAAATTGCTTTTACCTCTAATCTAAAACATAAGATAATGTTACCTCACACAATCTCACAAACCAACTAAGTTCATAAGTATTTCATGGACTTGGTTTTCCAAGAAATAAATGAATAAAATAAAAATTCTAAGACTCCAACTAAGCATCCATGAATGGAAATAAGAACATAACTTCAGACCTAAAAACAACTTGAAAACACCTTAGAAGAGGCAAGAAATAAGGACAATGGCCTGGGAAGAATCTCCTTCACAAGGTCACCATGCACAAACTTACTAAAACACTAGTCAAAGGTAAGAGATAGGTAAAAATTTGTCTTATTGCATCAAAAGGTAGTTCTTACAAAATTTGATAGGGTCTATCCTTATCAAATGAGAGTCTCTTTATCTTATTTTAAAAATTAAAGAATCTATCTAAAATGTGTGTGTGTGTGTGTGTGTGTGTGTGAGAGAGAGAGAGAGAGAGAGAGAGAGAGAGAGAGAGAGAGAGAGAGAGAGAGAGAGAGAGAGAGAGAGAGAGAGAGAGAGAGAGAGAGAGAGAGAGAGAGAGAGAGAGAGAGAGAGAGAGAGAGAGAGAGAGAGGGGGGGGGAAGAAAATGGGAGATATAGATGAAAGGGAAAGAGAGAGAAGGAACACACCTTTAGAGATCAAAAATAAGCTACCATTAGTCTTCAATTAGTGCTTAACCACATTTTTATACCATCAAGGCTAATCCATCATAGGTAAATTAACCTTTGTTCATCCTAATAGCTTTCAAGCTTTTTATAGAAATGAGCAGAGATGCATAGGATCAATCTAGGAGAAAGAAACCACATCAAGAACCTGTAAAACTATTCCATGGAGAAGACATCATTACACAATCAACCAAATTCTCTATTATTATCAAGAAGAATAATACAATAAGTTGAAGCTTTCTTCTCTCTCCACCATAATATGCTAAGCAATAGGAGTGCCTATTAAATATGCATAATAGTTTGTTTTGCATAACAAACAATTTTTTATGTGAAACCAATTTTAATTGTTATGGAATAATTGTATGCATAAAATAGGTGTGCAAATATTAGACATATAGTTAATTAACCAAGTCCCAATAAATATTAACACATGAACAAGTGTGAATACTCATTCTAACACCCTCCCTTAAGCATAAAATGGGGATTAAGAAAAGAGAAAGCATAAGAGATTGATGGGTCCTAAGAAATAGGTCTGATTAGGTACCCATGTACAAATTATAGTGAAATAAAAAGAGTCCCTATGGTAACCAATCCATCTTATCATACTACATGGATGATGAATCACTATAACCACTAAGTCAAATAGGAATTAGTACTTTATATGAGGCTAACTTTGTAGAAAAACATTGATCTCAAAACACTTAGGAAAAATAGTCACCAAAGATGAAATGTATCACTGTAAGGTGCCTAAAAACTAGTAACAATAGCTAAAGTTAAGAGTGAGAAAAACATATGCTACAAGGTGACCCAATAAAGTGAATGGCTCAATACTTGAACATAAAGTTGAAGAGGTGCACTAGATGGAATGAAGGGCTATGAAATATAAATTCACTCAATTAATTACCTCTAAAATAAAATGTGGTGTACTAAAAATCAGCACACCACCTGAAGTAGTATGCCCACACACCCCCCATAATGCTGAAGTGGTTTAGTGACGTATAAAAAAACCATCTGAATGAGTGGGCCAATCCCCACTATGCAAACATTTAAATTCTAACACTAGGCTACACTAGACTATCTACACTATAGAAGGAGAACAAGCTCCACCAAAAACCAAAATAAACTATCAAAAATCAGATATAGATATGAAATATCTTGAGAGAGAGAGAGAGAGAGAGAGAGAGAGAGAGAGAGAGGAGAGAGAGAGAGAGAGAGAGAGAGAGAGAGAGAGGGGGGGGAAGAAAATGGGAGATATAGATGAAAGGGAAAGAGAGAGAAGGAACACACCTTTAGAGATCAAAAATAAGCTACCACTAGTCTTTAATTAGTGCTTAACCACATTTTTATACCATCAAGACTAATCCATCATAGGTAAATTAACCTTTGTTCATCCTAATAGCTTTCAAGCTTTTTATAGAAATGAGCAGAGATGCATAGGATCAATCTAGGAGAAAGAAACCACATCAAGAACCTGTAAAACTATTCCATGGAGAAGACATCATTACACAATCAATCAAATTCTCTATTATTATCAAGAAGAATAATACAATAAGTTGAAGCTTTCTCTCTCCACCATAATATGCTAAGCAATAGGAGTGCCTATTAAATATGCATAATAGTTTGTTTTGCATAACAAACAATTTTTTATGTGAAACCAATTTTAATTGTTATGGAATAATTGTATGCATAAAATAGGTGTGCAAATATTAGACACATAATAGTTAATTAACCAAGTCCCAATAAATATTAACACATGAGCAAGTGTGAATACTCATTCCAACACCCTCCCTTAAGCATAAAATGGGGATTAAGAAAAGAGAAAGCATAAGAGATTGATGGGTCCTAAGAAATAGGCCTGATCAGGTACCCATGTACAAATTATAGTGAAATAAAAAGTGTCCCTATGGTAACCAATCCATCTTATCATACTACATGGATGATGAATCACTATAACCACTAAGTCAAATAGGAATTGGTACTTTATATGAGGCTAAATTTGTAGAAAAACATTGATCTCAAAACACTAGGAAAAATAGTCACCAAAGATGAAATGTATCACTGTAAGGTGCCTAAAAACTAGTAACAATAGCTAAAGTTAAGAGTGAGAAAAACATATGCTACAAGGTGACCCAATAAAGTGAATGGCTCAATACTTGAACATAAAGTTGAAGAGGTGCACTAGATGGAATGAAGGCTATGAAATATAAATTCACTCAATTAATTACCTCTAAAATAAAATGTGGTGTACTAAAAATCAGCAAACCACCTGAAGTAGTATGCCCACACACCCCCCATAATGCTGAAGTGGTTTAGTGACTACAAAAAAACCATCTGAATGAGTGGGCCAATCCCACTATGCAAACATTTAAATTCTAACACTAGACTACACTAGACTATCTACACTATAGAAGGAGAACAAGCTCCACCAAAAACCAAAATAAACTATCAAAAATCAGATATAGATATGAAATATCTCAAGAATGATGTAGAGAGAGAGAGAGAGAGAGAGAGAGAGAGAGAGAGAGAGAGAGAGAGAGAGAGAGAGAGAGATGAGAGAGAGAGAGAGAGAGAGAGAGAGAGAGAGAGAGAGAGAGAGAGAGAGAGAGAGAGAGAGAGAGAGAGAGAGAATGGGGAAGAAAATGGGAGATATAGATAAAAGGGAAAGAGAGAGAAGGAACACACCTTTAGAGATTAAAAACAAGCTACCATTAGTCTTCAATTAGTTCTTAACCACATTTTGATACCATCAAGACTAATCCATCATAGTCAAATTAACCATTGTTCATCCTAATAACTTTCAAGATTTTTATAGAAATGAGCAGAGATGCATAGGATCAATCTAGGAGAAAGAAACCACATCAAGAACATGTAAAACTATTCCATGGAGAAGACATCATTACACAATCAACCAAAGTCTCTATTATTATCAAGAAGAATAATACAATATGTTGAAGCTTTCTCTCTCCACCATAATAGGCTAAGAAATAGGAGTGCCTATTAAATAGGCATAATAGTTTGTTTTGCATAACAAATAATTTTTTATGTGAAGCCAATTTTAATTGTTATGGAATAATTGTATGCATAAAATAGGTGTGTAAATATTCGACACATAATAGTTAATTAACCAAGTCCCAATAAATATTAACACATGAGCAAGTGTGAATACTCATTCCAACACCCTCCCTTAAGCATAAAATGGGGATTAAGAAAAGAGAAAGCATAAGAGATTGATGGGTCCTAAGAAATAGGCCTGATTAGGTACCCATGTACAAATTATAGTGAAATACAAAGTGTCCCTATGGTAACCAATCCATCTTATCAGACTACATGGATGATGAATCACTATAACCACCAAGTAAAATAGGAATTAGTACTTTATATGAGGCTAACTTTGTAAAAAACATTGATCTCAAAACACTAGGAAAAATAGTCACCAAAGATGAAATGTATCACTGTAAGGTGCCCAAAAACTAGTAATAATAGCTAAAGTTGAGAGAGAGAAAAACATATGCTATAAGGTGACCTAAGAAAGTGAATGGCTCAATACTTGAACATAAAGTTGAAGAGGTGCACTAGATGGAATGAAGGCTATGAAATACAAATTCACTCAATCAATTACCTCTAAAATAAAATGTGGTGTACTAAAAATCAGCACACCACCTAAAGTAGTATGCCCACACACCCCCCATAATGCTGAAGTGGGTTTGGTGACTATAAACAAACCATCTAAATGAGTGGGCCAATCCCACTATGCAAACATTTAAATTATAACACTAGGCTAAACCAGAATAGCTACACTCTAGAATGAGAACAAGCTCCACCAAAAACTGAAATAAACTATCAAAAATTAGATATAGATATGAAATATCTCAAGAATGATGTACCTAGTGATGATGAGATAGTCATGTAATTAGACAAGAAATTACTCAATCATGAAACACACACATGAATAAAAAAATCTCCATGAATCTTAGAGTGAATACAAATAAAATCCCATCCTACACAAATATCACCAAGTGAAATAAAAAACTCTACAATGTAATAAAACTATGGAATACATAATCTATGCAATGAGAGATGTATACTTGAAAAGAACAAATTTTCCTAAATAAGGAGATAAAATAACAAGGAACATCAATAAATAATAGGATCAATGTGTGGTTGAAGAGGTTGAATATTGGAGGAATGATTTCTATAGTGTCCTTTCTAAGAATGCTTATATGCCACCAAGAATGATCATAAATCCACCCCAAATGAACACGAATGGTGGATGTAGATGCCAACATATATGTCTATAAAGTCCACAATAGAAGAATGTGAGGTAACATACAAAGAAGTGTTAGGTAGATCATGTCTGACCACTATAATCTTAGGTTTCTTAGGCCTAAGTGAAGGTGTAGAAAATCCCATATGTAGCTCATAATCCTCAAGAAGAGTGGAGAAAACAAAAGATAGAGATCTATAAATATATCCCAATGAAGATGAAGCACTTGCATCATAACCAAGGACATGCCAAGTAATCCACATAATAGGTTGAGTAGGGTGAAAAATTCCCTATAAATACTTCCCAATGCCTACAAGTTTGATACTGTGACCCATGAAATGAAGCATGTTGGAGCTAAAGCTAGTGTTATGCTTTTCAAAAAAAGTAGGCATATATATAGGTGGAACTATAATGGGATGTGCAGAGTGTGAAACAATAGTATGAACATAAGTATCATCTATAATAAGATAAGAAAAAAAAAAAACAATGGGCTTCTCATAATTTGGTAAATTACATTGTAAAATTACATCAAGTGGATGTGTACTATATTCAGTAACACAACATGATGGTACACCATATAATTTCTTCTATAGATAACATATGAGGGAATCCTTTTCATGAATTAGGGAGTATAAAAGATAATTATGCATAAAATTTTTCTTTATTACTTCTTTAAGTGTTAGGAAAGAGGCCATAGTATTAATGGGTTGCTTACGACTTGGTAGGGTATTATCAAGAGTCATGTCAAAATTGAAAATAAGAACAACAACCATTATATCAAAATGTGTGTTAGTAGGTTGAGGAGGTGAAGGTACCTCATCCAAATGAACACTAGTAATAAGTGTGTCATCCTCAAAAAATATGTCCTCACTTATAATGAAAATTGGATAAGAACTAATAGGAGAAGATGAAGATGCCAAAGAGTCCTCATGTAAATCACCATCAAGAGTAAAATCCTCACAGCCAGGAGAAGATGGTAGAGAAATAATGTCACCAATAGAAGAATCCTCACTCAGAGAGGAAGAGGAAGGAGGTAAATGTGGAGGTGAAGTGACCTCATCAAACAATATATAAATAATGTGCCATGCTTCCTTAGCTAATGTGGCATGTACAATGTAAAACTATAAACAATTTAAAACATGGAGATGAATTAATACAAGTGATTCCTTTTGTATATAGGCAAACCACACAATATCATCCTCATCTATAAAAAATAAGAAGTTACCAATGATAAATCTACACAATCCCTTCACCAAGGATCTCAAACAAGGATCACAAATAATAAGGAGCATCAATAGGTGAGAATGTGTTTAGGAAGATGAGTCATACTCCTAAGAATAGAAACCTTAGAGACCCCTTGAAAATATATTAAATGCTCACGTTGTCCTTGTTAACCACTAGATATCCATCTTAGGGATCTATTCCATCTTCCACTTGACCTGAATATGAGGACAAAATCCTCATATCTTTTGATCTAACATAACCATGACTATATATGTTATAAGTGGCTATAAGTACTAGTTTTTCAAGGAGCTAACCATGCTGAAAGATAAGACACTCATCTATATCCCTAATTTAATATATGAACCTAGGCCTTACTATAAATGAAAATCAATCCATTTATTGGTTTTCTTATAGTCATCATGTTAATGAAAAAGCCTATAGGTTGCATAGTCTCATCTTTGAAATATATCATGTTTAAACAAACCTATTCTACCTTTAAACCTTGTGGGAGTTGAGAACTTATTGCATATGATAATTTACTTTAAAGAATAATGATCACAGTCATGAAACAATACTATAATCCCAAAAGACAAGCTCTATAAGTTATAAATATTCAAAATAAAGATTGAGACTAAGCTTTAAATGGTGATGGAACTTCATCATTAACCATCCTCATTATGTGACTATGTTTTCTTTAATGGTGCTTGATTGAGATCTAATGGTGGTATATGCCCTTTGAAATATTTACCTTAGTTGAATGTGGATCATATTTATTCCCCATTTGAAGTTTCTTAGCTTTTAATTTTAATATCAATAATTGATCTTGATCTATGATCCTTATTCATAACAGTTGTCATCTCCATGATCCTTTTGTGGACCCCCTTTTCAAATCTCCTTCTAATTTTTCTTTTGTGTCATGTGACAACCTTGTATTCAGTCTAAGCTTGTTGAATTCTTGACTTTACTCATGTTATTGATCTTATTTTGTATGGTTTAAATTTGCACCATTGATTTTTTGGTAATTACAATGGTCTTGACACTTACCAGATTCATATTCCTCCTTAGGATTCACTAACTTGTTGACCTTTCAATCACCATCAATATGCTTTTATATGATTAAATGTGCTCTACTAATCTATCTAGACCCATTGACTTTGTTATCACCCATGCACCATTATATATTGACTTGAGGTTCCATGATTTATACACTTTTTAGCTTCACATTCATCCTTAGGAACATTTTAATCCAAATAACTATTTTTTGTGGCTTTAACTTGATATCCCCACAAACATCCCACTCTACTTGTTCAAATTTGAATGATTATATCTTTAGATTGAAAAATCATCAAGTTACCAAATTTGTAGAGGATGTTTATGGAACAAAAAACATAATGTTTATGCATTTCTTTGACTCTAGTTGACTTCCAAAGTGTATTTATCAAATGTGCAATGAAAATTACCTAGTTTTTTCTTATATAATGTGCGATGATAGTTTGGTTCTTTTAAGCTCACCAAATTAATATTTAATCTTGATTAAAGTGTTTCAAAAGTTTTCAAATGACAAGTAACCTTTTCCAAGTCTATCTACTCTCTATTTCATTGGATCACTGCCTCAATAGGATTATACTCATCTTCTTACTCCATAGTAGGACCTATATAACATTGCACTACATATAAGTAAAGTTTTACATGTAGGCCAACATGAACCATTAATGATAAAATATATCTAAAAAGCTCATGAAATCTAGTATAATACTTCCAATTAAATGCTCTTTATGGGTTTCAAACTTAGTCCCAATTTGAAAAAGGAATGGGGAAATTTGTCTATGTGTAGACTTGAGAGACCTAAGCAAATATTCCCTCAAAGGTCACTATCACCTCCCATCAATGGAGTAAATCCTACAAATGTTTTCAGACATAGAGAGGTTCTCATTGATAGATGGTTACTTTGGTTTGAATTAGATTCTTGTGAAAAACTATGATCATTAATAAAAAACATTTACCTCTAAGTACAAAAACCTTCGCATACCAATGGATGAAATTTGGTTTGATAAATATAAGAGAGACATTAAAAAGAGCCATGGATATGGAATTTAAAGATCTCATTAACAAGATCATCTTGGTTTACCTAGATATTATACCTATTTTCTCTAAGCACATACAAAATCACTTAGTCCATCTAGAACAAGTCTTTGAAAGGTGTTGGGAGTTTGGAATATCTATGAATCATAACAAATGTATCTTTATATTTTGTGAAGGTTCTCTACTAGGGAACATTGTTTCGAAAGAGGGGTTTTAAATCAATCTAGAGTGAGTCAAGACTATTTCATCTCTCCCTCTCTAATGTCACAAAATGAGTCTACATAGCTTCTTAGGAAGAGTCAACTTTGTCAGGAGATTCATGCCAAATTTTGCCTCCCTAAACAAAACCATCATTGCAATGTTCAAGAAGAATGTTTATCCATTAAAAATGTCATTGTGTGGGTTATAACCTTGATCAATCTAGATTATATAAATTATTTTATCTTATATGTATTTTGTGGGGTGGAGGAAATTTTTGCTATTCTTATGTAGTAAAATAATGATCATTTGGAGCAACAAATTACCTTCTTCATCTAGGTGATGAAAGATTATTATTTTTGCTATAGTTTCATTGAGAAGAACATTCTTGTAGTTGTGAGAGTGATCAATAATTTCAAGCATATACTCTTTAAGAATAAAATATAACTCATGGTTGCGTACACAAGTGTCAAAGTGTTTTTACTCAATAAGGACATCAACAAAAAAGTGTTTTTTGGGTCTTAAAGGTGATAGATTGTGACATGGACATCTAGATCACCAGGATAGTAGGAGTAAAAAGACTTTGTGAATAATTGCCTTAGGTGACAAATTTGAAGATATAATATTATTGGTGTTGCATGAAAAATAATCAATTGGCCAAGAAGCTACAATAGATTGGATGTATAATATGATGACTTTCCTTCAAACTAGCTCATACCCCCTTAGCTTGACTAAATATAAGCATAGGAATTTTAGTTTACAGGCTATTCCTTATGTGCTTTTTAATGGTGCACTTTTCTATAAGGACCTTAATTGAGTCCTCTTTAGGTGCATAGAATTAGACTAGTGAGTATATTTCTTCTTCAAAAATTCTATGATACTAGAGGATATTATTCACCCAATACCACTACTAAAAAAATCATATGAGCTTATTATTATTGTTTAACTCTATTCAAAGATGCACATGCATATGTATAAATTTACAAGAGATGTGCCTTATTTGTAGGCAAACAAAGGCTTGCATCCTTATCATTGTAGCCAATACAAGCCAATCAACCCTTTCCATAGTGGGGATTGGATTTCATAGGCATGATTAACCTACCATCAATAGATGGACATAAATAGATCTTGAAAACCTTAGACTATTTCATGAGATGGATGGAAGAAATAACACTCAAATAGACTAATAAGACATCCATCCCAAGCTTTTATAAAGGCATTGTAATAAGATTTAGTGTCCTATCCACCATTATCTCTAATAACTCATTAGATTTACATAGAACTATGATTATAAAATGGTCCATCAAGCTTAGAATCTATGTGATCACCTCATCAAATTATTAACCTCAAGGTAATGGTCTAGCTAAGTCCATGAATAAATTTTTTATTCAGATCATAAAGAGGATCATGGAAGAAAATCAATGAGCTTGACCTACTAAGCTTAGGAATGGCCTTTGGGTTGATTAAGTCACACCCAAAATAGTGTTGGGAGATTCACCCTTCATATTAGTTTATGAAAGGGAGGCTAGATTTCCCACATCTCTTAAGTTTCCTTCATTAGAACTTACCCATTAGTTATAATTACTCAAAAGTGATCCCCTCACAATAATATTATTAGATCTAATAGAGCTCAAAGAGACTATAATGTATGCTACACATATTATGAAACTCTAATAGGCCCAGACAAAGAGTACCTTTAATGAAAGGTCCATTGAAATAAGTTTCCAAGAAGGAGATATAGTCCTTAAATGGGATGCAGGTAGAGCAAAATATGGAAGGAATACTAAATTTGACATGATATAGAGCGGTCCATATATCATAACCAACTACAAACAAGTTAATGCTTTTCAAAATGCTATACTAAATGGAGAATAATTTTCTATCCTAGTCAATGGGATCCATCTCAAACATTATCTATGTAGATTATTATATAATTTATAAATAAGTATATTAGATGTTTTTCATTTACCTAAGTGCCTTGTGCACATTATTTTAGATAGTTTTATTTACTCTAATTTATTATGCACAATGTGTATCTTATATTATATATATTTTCTCTAAGTACCTTTGTAATATTTCTTTGATTTTGATAGGAGGGTCTCAATTCATTTCAAATCTAGGGATACACAACCAGTGCATTCACAAATGAAAGGACCAAAAGTTTTAAAGTCTTCAGGCCCAATGGAATTCTTAAAAGGATTCTATATTACTTCTTATCAATAAATTGGCCCATAAAGGTCACCACATTTTTTGACTTTATAAGTCACCCCCAACTTGTGTATAACTCAAAAAAATCCTATAGAAGGTTTTTTCGCCCATAAGTATCAGGTGATTTGAAAATTAGGTCATGCACATATGCCTCCCATCCATATCCATCCCCAAAATAGATATCACATATCCACAAATTTACTAAGTGCTAAATTTTATTCATAAAGAGTCTCTAATGTGTGCCACATGTAATAACTCTCCTTCACACAAGAGTAAACAAAACATAGGCTCAAAGGCACAAAGATTTTGGTCCTCATATTGCACACTCCTATTAAAAATATTTATTATGCATTCATGATAAATTATCTCACCAAATCATAAAATTCCACCTATGTGCTCTTAAAAATCATAGAATACAATCTATGCTACACATACTACTTCATAGACTAACATGGACCCTAGGTATAAATCAAAGACTTGAGAATACTATTTAAGGGGGACTTGACACAAAGGGGTAAAAATTCATGAACCCCTATAGAAGACTTATAAAATTTTAAGACCTTAATGTGTAGATGTCCTTGAAAGACATAATTTAATGATTCTCATTTAATGTGAATCAATGATGTGGTAGTTTAAGGGAGACCCATGTAGTGATTAACAAGTAGAAATAAGGTATAAAGTGGTAGTCAGAAATGTAATTTAGAAACATTTGAGGCCTTGTTAGAATAAGTAAATTTATAAGTGGATGATAGAAGTAATAACATGATCATATGATACCCCTCTTAATATTCCAAATATATTTCACTCTCACATGTGTACATGGATCTATAAATAATCCTACTACAACTCCAAGATCTGAATCACTAGGTAGAACTTAAGAAGTATGGGCATGACACCTCAATAAAATTAAAGGACTATGTCTACCACCCTAAAGGGGTGAATTAATTATAAAAGGATTTATCCCTTATAAAAGACTTATTCTTCATTATATAAGGGTTGAAAAATTTAGGCAACCTCATACTACAAAAAATTTCCCTCCAAGAGTAATAATGTTGATTGAACCTTGCATGTTAATGAGAATTAATTTCACCTCTCTTTAGTATTATTGCACTCTGTGTGTTATTTATGTTTGTTGATCTTTGTCTATGGGTAATGTTCACCACTCTCATCAATTTCCATTCCTAGCACCTCTATTTGGAACATAAAACTCATGTGTTGGTCATATCCTATGTGCATTCAAGTTTATGTAGACATTATTTGTGGATCATCCATCATCCCTCAATATTACATTATGTTCCTATGCCTCTATGTGAAACACTTATGTATTTGGAGTGTCCTTGGTGGATTCTATGTGATAAATCCTTGTTCTCAATCATTTACAGTGTGTCCATGGTAGTAGGAGCACTTGCTCTATTCTTAGTGTATCGCCCTTTTAATTTTAAACAAAATTATTACCTTCTCCCTCCATTTTCCCTAAAAGAATATTAGGTTTAGATTACCAGTAGATTTAACTTTTTGATCTTTATTTATACACACTATTCATAAATAAGTTACACTTAGGATAAAAGGAATCTAGCATACTCTAAAGGCTCATACCAAGGAGCACAAGGGTCCCACACCTTGGGGACATTCCCATCATTGTGATGATACAAATAATTCTCCATGAATATAGGTGAGTGATAACACTTCCAAACCTAGTGCTTAACACTTCTACACTTTGCACAAGACATTTTAACTCTACACCCTACTATAAAACCTCCCATGCTTTAGACCAACCATGTGTTCTTGTTTTGAATGAAAATAATTAATAATTATGGGGAAAGTATATATATGACTCCTTTAGTTCATCCTCTCTTAATACCTTATTTTAGTGAAAAACAACATCCCTCTATATTATTCACCTTAAGATATATTAGACATAGAGGTTAATGTTATCATAACATGATGAGGTAGAATACATAATCACGTAGAGAAAATTAAAGGTAATCAAAATGTGCCTTATAATCTTCCTACACCACCTAGTGTATTTATTAATACAAATAAAGATTATGATGTTATAGATGAATTTAAAAATACTCAATAAAAATGTATATTATAATTGTTAGAAATATATGTTATATTTTAGGGCATTATTTATGTAGCACTACTTGATGAAACCTTACACAAAAAATTTAGAACCAAATTATTTTTCATCCAATTTTAATGCATTAAAGGATAGTGAAGACAAAATTTATTTTGAAAAATAAAGATTTCCTACAAAAAAAACTATAGATCAGAATATCCATCTTTTCATTCAAGTACAAATTTCAAATAATGGGGTTAAGTGGGTGAATATAGGTATAAAATCAAGGTTCAACATTTGAAACATCAAGTTTACTCAAACACTTGGCATCAATATTAATTATGATCATAAATTAGATAATATCATCAAAAGTTTTGATAATATACCTCACCAAATACTAGGAACAACTACGTGAGATATAATAAAGTAGTATAAAACTAGTGAAGTATTATATTCAGGTAATTACAAGCTATTTACATTATAATATACTATTAGGTAGACCATAGATTCATTATTTGGATAATGTCTCTTCCACCTTACATTAATGCTTAATATTTTTACATGCCAATTATGTTTGCATACATATCCTGAAAATAAAAAAAACATTTCATGTATTTGAAAAATGTTGAATGAAGTGAAGGATTTATACCAAAATCAAATTCCCTCACTCATCTATGATACCTCCATCAAAATTTATATAAAATAAATAAATACACACATTTGATGTGGGATAAATAGTACCACTAATTTAAATAAGTCAACAATATTAATTATGATCATAAATAAGATAATATCATCACACTTTTTGATAATATACCTCACCAAGTACTAGGAACAACTACATTGGATGTTATAATGCAATATAAAACTAGTTAAGTATTATATTCAAGTAATTACAAGCTATTTATATTATAATATACTATTAGGTAGACCTTGAATTCATTCTTTGGATAATGTCTCTTCCAGCTTACATTAATGCTTAATATTTTTACATGCCAATTATGTTTGCATACATATCCTAAAAATAAGAAAACATTTCATGTATCTAAAAAATGTTGAATGAAGTGAAGGATTTATACCAAAATCAAATTCCCTCACTCATCTATAATACCTCCATCAAAATTTATATCAGATAAATAAATACACACATTTGATACGGGATAAATAATATCACTAATTTAAATAAGCCACCACCAACCATACAAACTAAGCAAAAAATGGTAAAATAATAATGTATATATGCCATGTAGAAGGAATAACTAGTACTTCATTTTTAAATCAATACCTAATATATAAACTTAATTATTAATAAGGACAATCACGATTATGATGATAATGGTATCCATAAAAAACATAGATGACTATCTATCTCATACATTATTTTCACCTATACCCATAAGGGACTATTGATACATTTCAATCATGTAATAATTTTTAAATTATGAGGTATCCTTTATAAAAAAACCTAAGGTAGTTAAATTTAATGTATCCATTACAATAAACCATGAGGTACACATTTTGTACACACATATCTCATGGAAAATCTACAAAATAAGAAAGTAAAAAATGAATTCTCTATGGTACATCACCAAATAGATCATGATCCACATTATAAGGAAACCATGAGTGTTTATTGTAATTTCAATTTAGAATAATATTATCTCACAATACTTTCTTCATTAAGATAAAACTTTGTAAAATATAGTATGAATCTATTACAATAAGTACTACACATAACACAATGTACAACTGATGAATATATAATATCTATACAAATTTCAATTAACAACTTAGAGTTCATATAATCAAGACCCTCTATAGACACTGATACAACATTATAAGTGATAAATTTTATAAAAAATCAAGTAATATATTAAAAATATGAGTATATGATAAATTGATATTTTTAAATTCAATTAGACATTGATTTATAGTCTTGTTAGGACTAATTAGTAAAATCATAAGAGCATAAAGATACAATCACACCATAATATACCACAAGAGATAAAATCATATTGTATTGTAAAAGGTGTTGATAGATTGATGAAATAAAGGATTATAGATATTTGTGATATGTTATAGTGTATAAAGCTTTGTGGCATGTTACAAATAATTTTATTAAGACTAAAACATATTTTATATAAGTAAAATACATATATAGTAAGGTATATATGTAAATATAATTTAATTAGTATTTAATAAGGTAAATAAGTGTAAACCAATGGTTATTAAAAGTAAATATTAGTGAAGAGATGTAAATTTTTCATTTTAAGGACTACATAATATTGTAAGATAGTGTGGAAGAGAATAAAATAATAAGAGAGAGAGAGTGATATGAGATATAAGAATAATAAGTTGGAATATAAAATGAGATAAATAGACATTCTAATAAAGAGGGTGGAGGTATATAGATAAATATTATTATGAAACGTAATAAATGTTTTATGCTTATATATGAATAAATATAAGTTAGAGTAGGAAATAATAGTGTACTTTAATGTAAATATGGGGATAATATTATACCTAATGTTAATAGATGTCTTAAAAAATAAACATCAATTCTAACCTCTACACAATGTTATCTCATTTTTACTGTTGAATCGCTTTAGAAATCACATGCCCATTAACATTCCATTTTATCTCATCATGTATTTGGAGAGTGCCATATTAGTTTACCAAATTGATAGGAGGGACTAAATTCTACATCAAGACCTTATTTTTATTTTTATTCAAGAAAATCCAACTATTGTGGATCAACCCATTTAGAGCCCATGTAAGAAAGGATTAGAGGGAGATGTGTCTAGTAGAGAGATAAGTATTTATGAATATTTCAATGAGGATGATGATAATTTGACCTATTTATTTGAGAAGGTTAATAACTCTAAGATAAAATACATAGTTAAGAGTGGGAATATGGTAGTCTTCTCATAAATTGGTGACCTTGAAGGGTCTCCTATCAAGGATCCTAAGGATGTTATTTTTTATCATAATGAGGCCCCCAAGGTTTTTATTATTAAAATTGAGGACAAGTTGAGTCTTTATGATGTCATCATGAAGGAATTGTCTCTGAGCATAGAGAGAATCATAGACTTTTGAACACACTGATGATGAGGATGAAGGTTACCAATATTTTATTTTGATGCTATAAATACTATTTCAAACTTGAAGGATTATGTTGAGGATATTTTTAATAATCATAAGTGGAATACACTTAGGAGAAAACAAAGAGAACTAAACTTATGGATGTTGAGGATGGTCTGAGTAGGAGGACTAGATCTAAGATTGTTTGAATTGGTATCAAGTTGAATGGGTCTAAAAGTATTCTCAAAGATAAGGTGTAAGTTTATGGGGCTGATGGTTGGGTGATATATTTGTTATTTGTTTCATATGTATGAATTCATTTTAAATAATTAAAGAGTGTAATTATATAATATAAATAAGTAATGGTACAATGCTAGTCCTACAAAAAATGGGTGGAAAAAGTCACACCCAAAGCATAGTAAAACCAAGGTAAGAAACCCTTATGAAATATAAAAAATAATAGAGGTTTAATAATGACCACACATAAAAAAAATCACATCAAACTATCATGAGTGAATAGCAACCAAAAAGATGCACATAAATGCATATACAAATAAAGAGAATAAATATGCTTCAACAACAAACATGGGGGGTAGAGGAGGAAAATAAGGAATTAGATATTATAGATTATCACCCCATAAACCTTGAGTAAGGGGTATTAATCCATAGGTAAGTGATCTTAACCATAATTCTATTGAATATTATTATTTTCTTCATCATGTCTATCAGGTGAAATAGTAAGATCCAACCATAAATATTTTTCCTATAGTGGAGGGCCCCAATCCATTCCATCACCTCCACCTATAGTATAGCCACAAGTCCATTCATGCCATATATATCACCAAAAATTTGGTGATCAATTAGGATAAAATCTCCTATTTTAGTTTATAGAATGATACTAGAGTATACCACACCCTCATCCGTCAAGGGGTGATTATATACATGGAAGCTATGGAGGCTCATAGATAACTACACATAGGACATTCACATAATGATAAAAAAAAATTAGAGGTGGTTAATATATATTAAATATTTATGATTTTGACTTTGGATCTATTGATTAACATTGTAAATGATAGTAACTTTGTTAGTAACAAAAAAAAATAGGTTCTATTTCCTTATGATTAAAACAAACATAATTTATGGATTTATAGATTTTTAAAAGATTATGTGCATGAAAAAATTGAAAAAAGTTATTATATCTTGTAATAATAAGGTTATAATCCCCTAAGAGATCCATTTTAAATGTAAAAAACTTAGGATTGAATAGATGAAAGAGGGTATGAATCTATTGACACATAGTCTAAGTATGGGAGTAGAATGAGACAAGATGCTTAATTGTCTCAAGATGATAACATACTAGGCAAATAAGATTTGAAACACCCATGTGATTAATCTTGTCACCCAAATGAAAATCATAATAAAGAATACATAAATGAAAATAATCCTTCTTAGGATTAATGGTAGTAACACATGTCATTATGCCTTATGGACCAAACCACAAGGATGGATCAAAGGTCTCATCAGTGATTGAGAGTATCATATTGAATATGCTAGGGAATTAATATGAATTAATTTTTAATAAAGTTTAGCTATTTTTTAAATCTAATTAGTGCCTTTGGGTTGTGGTGTCCCTTATTTTTATCTATTTTCTCTTTGTTTTTTTATTGTTTCTATCCACCTTGTAGTGGTTTTGGGATTTAGTCAAAACCTAGATTTCACCCATATTAAATTATTTACAAACACATGCGTGTGTGTGTTTATGTATACATATTATAATATTTATGTCAAAATATGTCTCATTTATCAAATATATAAGGAAAATATATTGTATTTATAGAAATAAAATAATTAAATGTGAAATAAATAATTTTAAGGCTCTAAAGAAAAAGATTCAAATTTTCAAGTATCAAGGCATTATCAGAATCATAAACTTAGACATGAAGATAAATAATATGGATAGATTAGTTATAAATTCTAAAAGGATCTAAAAAAATTAAGTAGAATGTAAAATTTACAACATTCATAAATGAAACCATTGACTATTCAATTATTTTTTGAATAATACTAGAGACATGAAATTTAAATTGATATGGAATAAGGGCCCATTGCTGGAAGAAATCAATTCCTACACCAATTTAGATGCACAATTAATGAGTTACAACACATTTTCTATTATAAATTTTCAATAATCCATATTACATTACCAATTACTTGTAGCCCAAATTTTTTGGAAATAAATATTTATGATGCCTACTATGGAAACATTTTAGGTTATACATTGAAAACAATGGTAAAAAAATTCAAGATAACACCAATGATATGAAGAAATGTGTTGCATTAATGCTTGAAAATAATACAATTAAAATTCAAGAAGATATAAAAGATGAATGAAAAAAAGTCAAACATTCAAGAAATAGTAAACTTGCATCAATTAATAAAATGATACTAAAAAATAAATGTGATGTCAAGATAAATGGAATTCTTATGCATAGACATCTTGGGAGAATATAAGAAAATATGACAAAAATACCTAGATATGACAACTCTAATGATGATGACATGTGGACATTCTATATGTTTCTATATCCAGATATTAGTAATTTGTTAATAAATACAAGGAATAAACATAAACATCCCATAGATGTAATCATAGGTTGGTGTTGATACAATTAAAATTAAATATTCAAATTTTAAAAAAATATAAAATATAAAATTGGGACTTCTATATGGAATTATTATTGGTACATATAGTTAATTGGCATTATTCATCATATACATGATGAGTTACATATCCATTTTTATCCACACATTTTTTATAGTATACATTAGTGGGATGCAATACTTTTAGCTACATTTTATTCATGTAAATACAAATACATGACATTGATTACACCCACATGAAACTTTATACATTGGGGGATTTACCATACTAAGGAAATATTAGTACATTTTTAGGTTATAACTTTGTATACTAATCAATTTATTGGGTGTGAAGTCACTATTCACAAGCACTATTCATGATGATGTGACATATTGTTCAGGTGTTACTTATTGATGTGGCATGGCCCATGGATGATCTTTCACATGTGTTAAAATTCATGTGAAATAAAATGGGGTGAAACTCTTGTAGGGATGCATGTGAAGACATGTTTTTAAATTTAAAAGGTGATTGAAGCATCATTTTGAATCTTGTGTTGACATATATAGTGGAATACATTGACTACTATTGTTGATAGGTCTCACATGTGAATTGGGGTGACATATTTGATGTCACATGGTGGTGGGATTTTTAAGTCAAAAGTCGGGAGCATATTTTAACCTTCCACATGTGGGACATAATGGTTCCTATTCATCAATAATGTATCCACTAGGATTATTTCAATTTTTTGGCCCTTCATGTATTTTTTCCCTCACCTCTCTTCTATCTCTCTTTATATTTCTATAACATACATGCTAATCCATTTATAATTTAAGCTTGGAATTTTATTATAGAATCTTTTGAAAAATTGTAAGTATTGTCTTTATAACTAGGTTGATATCTTGTAAACTTTGTATATATTTTTATGCTTTGTATGAAAGCATTTACAAAGGTGTTGCTGAGATGAGGAAGCTTTGTAGAAGAGGAGGCTTTATTGAAACAATAAGAAGTCTAGAAGTTGCCATTTCTCCCATGGTTTTTCCTTTAACATTGCAAGATTTCCATGTAGTCTTTTTGTGTCTTTTTTTAATCTCATTGTTAATTATTTTATTAGTAGTTTGATTAATTCTAAATTGATTTCTTGCACATTTATTTGGAAACTATTTCCTAATGTCTAGTATTAGAGATAGGCTATTTGAAAAAAATATCGTGTTGAGTGTTTTCTATTGAGTTAGGGAGATTTGTGTAAGTGGGAACTGCTACAATAATAGGATTAACCAAGTTTGAGGTAGTGAAATTTGATGGAAGAAATTTTTCCCTATGGAAGATGGAGGTGGAGAATCTCCTGGTGTAGAATGACCAAACTCTAGCCTTGAAGGGTCTTACAATCAAACCTAACAGTATGATATATGAAGATTGAAGTAAGATGGATAGGAAGTAAATTTATACAATCCATCTTTGTTTTGCATATTTTTTCTCTTCAATATTTTTGAGGAAAATATTATAGTAGAGTAATGAGAGAAGTTAATAAAATTATACTAGATAAAGTCATCAATAAAAAAAGTGTTCCTAAAGAAGAATTTGTATAGTTTGAGGATGAATGAAAATTCATTTATTTTGGAGCACTTGAATAAGTTCAACACTATATTTAGAAATCTATTCTCCATCAGTGTAAAGATAGAGGACATGGACAAGGAAATTACCTTGTTATGTTAACTCCCTAATAATAGGGATCATTTGGTGATGATCATTAGTAATTTTTCATCTAGATCTCTTAATTTTTATGATGTGGTTGAATCTTTTCTTGAAGAGGAGATGTTAAGAAATTCTTTTGGTGCATCCTCTAGTAATGAAGCCTTGGCTATGAGAGGGAGATCTAGTGAGAGGAGAAAGCAAGGTGGATCATTATTTAAATCAAAGTATAGAGGATTCATGATGAAATGGAAATTCTATCATTATGGAAAACTAGGTTATTTAAAGAATAATTAGTGGAAATTGAAGAAGGAAAATAAGGATGGAAATGAGCATCCACCTTTAGCCAAGGATAACATAGTAGATTTAGAAAAAGTGACCACACATGAATATTTTTAACTCAATAATAGTATATCACTTTATAATGCTTAGATTTTGGACTCAAGTGCATCATTCCACAAATCTCAACATAAATATTAGTTCTTGGGATACCATCCATATAGTGTAGGGTTTGTCTACTTGGGTGATGATCACCCTTTGGACATTGTGGGAAGAAAGGATATAAGGATCAAGTTGGATTATGGTATAATAAATATATTAAATTATGTGCATCATGTTCCTAATTTGAAGAAGAATCTTATGTCCATAAAGGTGATGGATGGGTTGGGGTATTCATGTAACTTTAGTAATGGTAAATGAATAATTACTAAAGGATACTTAGTGGTAGTAAAAGGAGAATATTATAGCTCTTTATATCATCTTTGTGGAGATTTAGAGATAAGTATTGTGTAGATTTAGAGACAAGTACTAAAGCAATAACAACTATAGATAATGATTGATATGTTATGTTTTTATGTCATCAATGCCTTAGACCCATGAGTGAGAAAGGCTTAAATATATTACATGACTATGTTATGTTGTTTGGTATTAAGTATTGTAATTTAGAATTTTATGAGGATTACATATTTAGTAAACATAAGAGGGTAAAGTTTACTCAAAGCATAGATAAAAATTTTAATTTTTTGCAACTTATCCATTCATATATTTCTAGAGTCATCCCTACTCAGTTTATAAATGGTTGTATAACTTATTTTATTTACTTTATAGATGATTATTATAAAATAGTGTAGGTGCATTTTTTGAGGAAGAATTTATAAGCTTTGGAAAAAATTGAAGAATTTAAGGCATGGGTATAGAAAAGTTTGGGCAAATCAATTATATGTCTTAGGTTAGATAATGGAGGAGAATATTGTTTTAGGGAATTTGATAACTTTTGTATGTAGAAATGGATTAAAAATCAAAAGGCTATCCCTTATAATCCATATTAGAATGGTGTAGCTGAGTAGATGAATCACACTATCATGGAGTGTATAATAACCATGTTGAGTGCATCAAAGTTGGTGAATGGATATAACTATGTATATTATTAATAAGTATCTTATAGCTATGTTAGATGGAAAGAATACAAAGAAGATTTGTCATGGTAATCTAGTTGATTATTTTGATTTTCATATATTTGGTTGTGAATCATTTACCCATGTGCCCAAAGAAACAAGGTCTAAGTTAGATTTGAAATCTAAGAAAAGTATTTTTCTTTGCTATGAAGATATAATGAAGGGGTATAGGTTGTGAGATCATATTGACCATAATATAATTGTTATCTAAGATGTTTTTTCAATGAAAAATGCAAGAAAATGAAAGAGGTACAATAACACCTTAAATTATATTAGCTGAAGTAGTCAAGGAAGAAGAAGATGAAAAGAAGCATGTTGAAGCTTTAGAGCAGTAAATAGAGCACAAAGTATATTAACCACAAGTTATAAGGTCAACTCATACAAAGAAGGTTCCAAAAAGGTATAATAATGTTTTTCAATCCTCTTTTGCTTTGTTTACTTATGTAGGTGAACCCAATTCATTTTAGGAAGCTAGAGTATCTGAGAATACAATAAAATAGAGGAAAGCCATGGAGGAGTAAATGAGAGCACTCCAAAAAGAATGAAACATGGGAGCTTGTGGATATTTAACCTAGAAGAAAGGGTGTTGGAAACAAGTGGGTTTACAAGCTAAATAATAATAGTGATGAGCTATCAAAGTGGTACAAAGATTGATTAGTGGTAAAAGGTTATGTGTAGAAGTTAGGTATTCAATTTAATGAGATATTCTCTCCTATTTTGAAATTGAATACTATTAGAGTGTTACTTGTACTTGTAGATTCTTAAAATATAGATTAGATTACCCTGATGTGAAAATAATATTCTTAAATGGTGATCTCATGAAGGAGATTTATATGGATCAGCGTGAGGGCTATGAGGTAAAAGGAAAAGAGCAGATGGTTTGTAGATTAAATAAGTAATTGTATGGATTGAATCATGCACCTCAAATGTGGTATAGAAAATTTCACACCTTTATAAAGAGCCAGGGATTTATAAAAAGTGAACTTGATCATTTTTCATGCCATAATATGTTTAATAATGGGGTATTTATTATGTTATTGTTATATTTTGATGACATGTTGTTCGCAGGCCCAAAGATGAAGAGAATCAATGATTTAAAGGTTCAAATAGCTTATACTATTGAGATGAAGGAATTAGGAGTAGTAAAATAAATTTTATGGATGAGGATATATAGGGATAGGAAATATAGGAAAATTTGGTTGTCTCAAAAGACATATGTTGATAAGATTCTATAGTGGTTTAATATGCAAAATGCCAAACTAGTAAACACCCCATTTCCTACACATTTTAAGTTATCATCTGAGAAGTATCCTAGTATAAAGGAGGAAAAGACAACTATTACCCATGTATCATATTCATTAGTAGTGGGAATGCTCATGTATGTCATGGTGTAGATGAGAGTAGATATTTCATAAGTAATGGGAGTTGTGATCTAGTTCATGGAAAATACTATAAAGGATCATGGATATATGGTGAAGTGGATACTAAGATATCTAAATGGTACTTTAGATACTATAATTTGTTGTGGAGGAGAATATTTTTTAATAAGAGGTTTTTTATATTCTAATTTTTGTGGTGATAGGGATGGATGAAAGTCCACTAAAGGATATATTTTTACTCTTGTTGGTAGAGATATGAGTTTGGATTCTAAGTTAAAACTAGTGGTGGCTTTATCAACCACTGAACTAGAATACATTGTTTAAACTTAAGGTTTCAAAAACATATTATGGTTAGAGTAATTATTGGGTGACTTCATGGAGATGCAGGGAAATATTAATTTACAATGTGATAGTTAGAGTGTAATTCATTTGGTGAAGAATGTAACATTTCATGAATCATATTGAATTCAAGTACCACTTAATTAGGAGTGAGGTTAAGGATGCAAGAGTCTTGATACAAAATATAAACACTGAATAAAATACTACAGACATGTTGAAAAACCCAATCAAGGCAAAAACATTTGAGTGGTGTAAAAATTGTATGGGATTGTTAAAATTGTGATGAAGGATCAAGCATGGATGGTAGATGGATAATAAGTCTTTAATATTTAATTCAAGTGGGATAATGTTGGGTGTGAAGTCACTATTCATGGTGATGTGGCATATTATTTAGGTGGTACTTAGGTTATGTGACATGGCCCATGGAGGATGGTATGGCTC